>JASAMX010005360.1:0-22186 GCA_030248175.1 Microlaimidae sp. YZB2_3
TAGCATAAAATCGTTATATTAAAAACCGTCAGGGAGCTGCCGACGGTTTTAGGATGTTGAATGAATTTAAAAAGTTTTTAGAGAATCTTAATTTTAATATTAACTCTTAATTTCGGTTTTCAAGAAATAAAAAACGTTAAAATTACACTTTAGATTATTGTGAAATGAAAACTAATTAAAATTTAAAGTATTAAATTACGTTCGTTTTTTTTTTTGAATTTGCATATGCTATTTATTTTAATTTGCATATGCTCCGCCCCTCAAAATGTACGATTTGAAGTTTATTTAAACTTTTAACTCTTTTTAACTTAAAACTTTAACCTTTTTCATTGTTCTTCGATAAATTAAAAATATATAAGTTTACAAAAAAAATTGTCTATATCCCAGAATCTAAAATGTCACTTATTTTTATAATTATCTCCCAACATTAGTATGTAATTCCAAAAAACGCATGCAATTCGATACTTTAAATTTATATTTTTTCAATTATTTCGCAATAATCTAAAATGCAATTAACGTTTTTATGATCTTGAAAAACTGAAATTAAAAGCTGAATATTAAAATCAAGAAATTCTCTAAAAAACTTTTTAAATTCATTCAACATCGTTAAAACCATCGGCAAAAACTCTTCTCAACGGTTTTCAATATAAAATTTTATGCTATTTTGCAAATAATAAGAGCCGGTGCACTGCTCGGGGTTAAAACGGGGGGGGGGGCAACGGGGGGCAACTTTTTTGAAACGGGGGGAAAATTTATAAATACGGGGGACAAGCAGGGGGGAAAGAAAAAAACAGAGAAAAAAAGGAGAAAAAAAGAGAAACAAAAAAAGGAAAAGGGAAAAAAATGGACAAAAAAGCGAAGATAAGGTAAAAATAGGTCTAAAATGGCTTAAAATCCATTGAATTGAAATAAGCTAAAAACTGCAAAAAATTCGCGATGATGGCGTCATCATAGGTCAAAAATGGCGTCATAATTTTAGGGTACTTTTTCATTTTTTGGCTAGGGGCCGGGGGCAATAAAACCGGGGGCGGCAAATCCTCCAATAAAACAAGGAGGGGCATTTTCAGATTGTGTATAGAAATTCTAAATAATTATTCAAAATTTAAAGTTTGATTTTGCGTAGAATGATATATTTTATCTATACTCTTAGTGCCGACAGTTTGTTTTAAATATTAATGTTTTCTATAGCAATTTTACTATCAATTCGTCCGCATTTTTTCTCAAAACTGTTGGTAGAAACTATTGGGCAAAGTATTACTTATCGTTCGGGAAAAATGGCTGACTAATCCATATAAAATTGAGTTCTGGAAATTTCGCCTTCTCCATTTCCTCCCGCATCCTTCTGTCTTCTACAACTCGTATTCAGATAAATAATTATCTGGATCTTTCGCTTGCAAACGATAGAGAAATTTTCAATAATGTCAGTGTTGCTCTTAAAACCGAGTTCACAATCAGACCATGACACCTATTTTTATCTGAAAATTAATCTTAAATTATTTGAGTCCTAAAAAAAAGATTCAAAACTACATACCTGATTTTTTAAAAAGCAGATTATGATATGCTAAGTTTATACGTATCTACAATCAACTGGAAAATATTATTTGAGGCAATGTGGCACAGTAAAGACGCTTGGGATAGATTCAAGGATATTTTGTTGTTAGGTATCAATAGACATGTCCCTGGAAAAAAATATTTACAAACAAAAAAAAAATTGTGCAATATCCAATACAAATAAGAAAAAACTACAAAATCAGAAAGAAAAAACTTTGGCGTAAAGCGTAATATTGATGAAAAAATCAAGATCAGAGTACAAACAAAAAATATTTAAAGTAATACAAAAATAAAGTTAGAGATTTTAACACTAATAAAGAAAAAACAAAAATTTTAAATTCTGGCGAGGTATTAAACAATTTTTATAAATTTGTTAATAGTAAAATCAAAAACAAAAAGAAAAAAACCTATTAATGCCTTTCTTGACTCAATTAAAAAAAAAAGAAGATGAAACAATGAGGACATTTGTAACTGAAGACTTTAAAAACGTTGAACTTTTTGGAAATTATTTTGCTTCTGTTTTTACTGATGATGATAATACTTTGCCAATTTTTAATCCACCAAACATTTGGAAAGTTGGACAACATGGTATTTACCACAAAAAAGGTATTTAAGGCCCTAAAAAAGCTCCCAAACAAATTGCTTCGAACACCTGACTGTTTTCCAGCTTACTTTTTAAAACGCTTGGCTAAAGTTATTGCTGAACCTTTGGCAATAATCTTTCAGATGTCTTTTGATTTTGGAGAATTACCAATTGATTGGAAAATAGCTTTATTAAACTTACTGTTTAAAAAAGGTACTAAAAGCCTAAAAGAAAATTATCGTCCAATTTCACTTACATCTTTTTCTTGTAAACTAATGGAACAGCTTGTCAAAGAAGAACTGCTTGTCTTTTTCCATATCATTTTGTCAAGGTTTCAACATGGTTTTAAGGCAAAAAGTTCTACAATAACACAGCTGTTGGAAACTTTTAATGAGTGGACGCTAGCACTAAAAGACAAATTTCTAATTGATGTCATTTACTTGGTATTTTGCCAAGGCCTTTTACACCGTGTCATATCAAAAATTGTTATATAAGCTAGAAAAAAATAATGGTGAAATTTCTGGTAAAATTTTTAAAATACATAAAAAGAATTTTTAGTTGGGCGGGGAAATTAAAGTTGTAATTAATAACTCAGTATCCCCAAACTCATTTCCCCTGTTAAAGCAAAAAAAACTGTTTCCAGTTCTCTTTAGGGTTCTGTTTTAGCCCGTCCATTTTTTTTTGTTCTTGGGACATGTCTATTGATACCTAACAACAAAATATCCTTGAATCTCTCCTAAGCATCTTCGATTGTGCCACATTCCTCAAATAATATTTTCCAGTTGATTGTAGATAAGTATAAACTTAGCATATCATAATCTGCTTTTAAAAAATCAGGTATGTAGTATTGAATCTTATTTTTAGGACTCTCAAATAATTTAAGATTAATTTCAGATAAAATAGTGTCATGGTCTGATTGTGAAAAGCTGGGCGCAACAGTGACATTATTGAAAATTTCTCTATTGTTTGTAAACAAAAGATCCAGATAATTATTTATCTGGATACGAATTGTAGAAGACTGTATGCTGAAAGACGAAGATGTAGAAAACGAAATTTCCAGAACTGATTTTATACGGATTAGTCGCATTTTCCCGAACGATCGTGATCTTTGCCCGATGGTTCTGCCGACGGTTTTAAAAAAATGCGGATGATTAGATAAAATTGCTATAAAAACTTTAATACCTAAAACAAACTGTCGGCACTAAGAATATAGATAAAATATATCATTCTACGCAAAATCAAACTTAAATTTTGAATAATTATTTAGACCTGTGCACGGTCTGAAACCGCCCCTCCTCGTTTTATTGGAGGATTTGCCGCCCCCCGTTTTATTGCCCCCCCCCCCCCGCCAAAAAATGAAAAAGTACCCTAAAAATATGACGCCATTTTTCGCCCACCCTTATGACGCCATCATTGCTAATTTTTTGCAGTTTTTAGCCTATTTCAATGTATTTTAAGCCATTTTAGACCTACTTCAACCTCACTCCCGCTTTTCTGTCCATTTTTTTCCCTTTTCCCTTCTCTTTCTCTTTTTCTCTCCTCTTTTCTCTTTTTTTCTTTCCCCCGGGCTCGGCCCCCGTTCTATTGCCCCCCCCCCCGTTTCAAAACTCTTGCTCCCCGGCGCCCCCCCCCCCGTTTTAACCCCGGGGATTGTATAGGCTTTATTATTTGCAAAATAGCATAAAATTTTATATTGAAAACCGTCAGAGAGTTGCCGATGGTTTTAAAGATGTTGAATGAATTTAAAAAGTTTTTTAGAGAATTTCTTGATTTTAATATTAGCTTTTGACTTCAGCTTTTCAAGAACATAAAAACGTTAATTGCATTTTAGATTATTGCGAAATAATTGAAAAAATATAAATTTAAAGTATCGAATTGCATGCGTTTTTTGGAATTACATACTAATGTTGGGAATAATTAAAAAATAAGTGACATTTTAGATTATGCAATCAACAATTTTTTTTGTAAACTTAATATTTTTTTAATTTATCAAAGAACAATAAAAAGGTTAAAGTTTTAAGTTAAAAAAAGTTAAAAGTTTAAATGAACTTCAAATCGTACATTTTGAGGGGCGGAGCATATGCAAATTAAAATAAATAGCATATGCAAATTCAAAAAAAAACGAACGTAATTTAATACTTTAAATTTTAATTCGTTCATTTCACAATAATCTAAAGTGTATTTTTAATGTTTTTTATTCTTGAAAACCGAAATTAAGAGTTAATATTAAAATCAAGATTCTCTAAAAACTTTTTAAATTCATTCAACATCCTGAAACCGTCGGCAGCTCCCTGACGGTTTTTAATATAAAGATTTTATGCTATTTTGCAAAATAGTTATTCAAAATTTAAGTTCGATTTTGTGTAGAATGATATATTTTATCTATATTTCTTAGTGCCGACAGTTTGTTTTAGGTATTAATGTTTTTATAGCAATTTTACTATCAAACCGTCAACATTTTTTAAAACCGTCGGCAGAACCGTACACAAAGATCACAATCATATTTCCCGATTTTAGGAAATTCAACGCTAGCACTGATTGCTGAGCATTTGACCGCCAGCATTAGAATGCCGCGCATCTTGAACGCCGAACACATTATAGACTGCTGCATAACGAAGGCGTTGCTTTAAAAAGGACGCTAAAACTCCCCGCCAAAAGTGGTATAAACTCCCCCCGAATAATAAAAAACTCAATAAAATATAAAAAATGGTTTTAATAACTAATATTTTAAACCAAGCAATGTTGTTTTAACAATAAACGATAAGTCAAAAATTTATATTTTCTCCTTGAAATTAAAGAAAAAACTTAGTGAACGATTAACAACTCTTAAATAATTTAAACCTGTTTTTCCTAAGCCTAAGCGAAACCTAAAAATCAAACTAAATTTTTATGATAAATTTATATTTAATGAAGTTTTTTTAAGATAACTATTTTTTTCCTTAAGCTGAAGCAAAACCTAAAAAATTAAACAAAAACTTTATACTTAATAGTTTGTGTTGCAAAGACTAAAAAAAACTAAAACTTTTTAGGTTTGGGAAGTTTATACTGTCGTAGTGCTGTGTTGATATAATTCTCTGTAGGTGGCGGAAATCAAAAATTTGCATAAAATTTATATGAAATACTGCGGCGGTCTAGTGCTCGGTGTTCAAGTGCGCGGCGTTCTAATGCTGGCGGTCAAATGCTTGACGATCAAGTGCTGGCGTTCAAATTTCCAGACACCCATTTCCCCAGAAAAATAGTCTTGATTCCCCAGACATTCCTATTTTCCCAAGCCAAAGAGAAACATGAAAATCAAACTAAAATCTTTATGATAAATGTATATTTAATGATAAGTTATTTGAAAAAACCGTTGTTTTTCATAAACCTAAGCAAAACCTAAAAATCACACAAAAGTTTATCATGATAAATTTCCCCAAAAAGCGGTCTTGATTCCCCAAAAACACATCTTATAAAATTGGCGTTGCATATTCAGAATCATTGTTTTTCTTTAACACTTTTTTACTATTTTTGATATAACTTTTGTTTTATTGTTATTCTAGATGGTTTTTATTGCTTCTAAGTATTTTTTTCAAGTTCTTCATAAATTTTATTGCTAAGCAATATTTCAGGGGCTTCACAATACTAAAATAAAGCATAAGGAATAAAACAAGCATAATTATCATAAAATTGTGCTTAATACAATTAATAAAACATTTAACAAAAAAAGGGTTCACTTTTTAATTCAAAAAGAACACTATTAAATACAAAGTTTTGCTGGTGCAAGTTCCATACGTGTACCAAAATTCGATTTGACCGATTTAACAGTAAATACAAGTTGTAAAACATTTTTATAACCTAAATTGAACACGTAAACCTCATTTTTGTGGTTATTTTTAAGATTAAAGTTATTGGTAAAAAGTTATGAGCCAATTTATACCCAAAAAATGGCCTTTTTCAGCAAGTGCAATTTATGATGTTCAGAAAAAAATTTTGTAAACTAACAAACTAAATTAAAAACTATGTTTTAACAATGCTAATAGTCTGAAAAACACACAAAATTAAAAAAAAAATTGAAAATTCGAAAGTCACATGGACCACCAAAAACATGGACAAGAAAATTTGTTTCATTTAAAACGCTAATTTAAACTTGGTTTTTCACCGATTTATTGTTCCTAAGCCTAAGCAAACCCTAAAAATCAAGCAAAATTGTAATATAGTTGATTTTTATTAAAATAAGTTGTTTTTCAAAAATTTTAATATTTTCACAACTAAAATTTTGTGGGTATTTGAACGGTTACTATAAAAAATTGGTAGTTACGATAAAAAAATAAAAGTATATTTGTAACTACCGGACACTTGGTAATACAAACAAAATAATACTAATTCTATTAAAGGCTTAATAAAAAAATTTTTTTAATAACATAAATTGTACATGCTAAAAAAGGGTAATTTTCGGGTACAAATTAACTCATAATTTTTTTTCAGAAGCTTAAATCCGAAAAATAACCACAAAAATGAGGTCTACGTGTTCAATTTATGCTATAAAGAGGTTTTACAATTTGTAATTACTTTTAAATCACTCAAATCGAATTTTGGTACACGTATGAAACTTGTACCAGTTTTGCTTAATTATTAGGTTTCGCTTAGGCTCGCAGTTTTTTGAAACACATCATTAAATATAAAAGTTTATCATGTTAATATTTAGCTTGATTTTTAGGTTTTGCTTAGGCTTAGGAAAAAAGTTTTTAATCCATTGTTCAACTTAAGTCGCAAAATGCGAAAAACTTGTCTTTTAAAAAGTATGTTTACAAAATCGCATCCAAAAGACGAGTTTTCTGAAAAAAGATGTTTAAAAGAAGAGCTTTTTGAAGACGAGTTGTGGAAGACGAGATGTTGAAAAACGTAATGTAAAAGACGAAATTTCTTGGAACCTTCTGCTACTGCTTAATTTATCTGGGGAATCGAGACCTTTTCTAGGGATTTTCTTACTGGGGAATTGCGACTGCTTACTGGGGAAATGGGAATGGCTTCGGGGGAAATAGGAATGTCTGGGGAATCGAGAGTATTTTTCTGGGGAAATGGATGTCCGGAAATTTGAACGCCAGCACTTGATCGTTGAGCATTTGACCGCCAGCATTAGAACGCCGCGCATTAGACCGCCGCAGTATTTCATATAAATTTTATGCAAATTTTTGATTTCCGCTACCTACAGAGAATTATATCAACACAGCACTACGACAGTATAAACTCCCCAAACCTAAAAAGTTTTAGTTTTTTTAGTCTTTGCAAAACAAACTATGAAGTATAAAGTTTTTGTTTAATTTTTAGGTTTTGCTTAGGCTAAGGAAAAAAATAGTTATCTTAAAAGAACTCCATTAAATATAAATTTATCATAAAAATTTAGTTTAATTTTTAGGTTTCGCTTAGGCTTAGGAAAACCAGGTTTAAATTATTAAAGAACTAACCGTTCACTAAGTTTTTTCTTTAATTTCAAGGGAAAATATAAATTTTTGACTTATCGTTTATTGTAAAACAACATTGCTTGGTTTAAATATTATATTAAAACCATTTTTTATATTTTATTGAGTTTTTTTTTATTCTTGGGGGGAGTTTATACCACTTTGGCGGGGAGTTTTAGCGTCCTTTTTAAAGCAACGCGTACTGCGGCGGTCTAATGCTCGGCGTTCAAGTGCGCGGCATTCTAATGCTGGCGGTCAAATGCTCGGCGATCAGTGCTGGCGTTCAAATTTCCTAGAATCGGGAAATATGATTGTGATCTTTGCCGACGGTTCTGCCGACGGTTTTAAAAAATGCTGACGGTTTGATAGTAAAATTGCTATAAAAACATTAATACCTAAAACAAACTGTCGGCACTAAGAAATATAGATAAAATATATCATTCTACACAAAATCAAACTTAAATTTTGAATAACTATTTGCAAAATAGCATAAAATCTTATATTAAAAACCGTCAGGGAGCTGCCGACGGTTTTAGGATGTTGAATGAATTTAAAAAGTTTTTAGAGAATCTTGATTTTAATATTAACTCTTAATTTCGGTTTTCAAGAATAAAAAACGTTAATTACACTTTAGATTATTGTGAAATGAACGAATTAAAATTTAAAGTATTAAATTACGTTCGTTTTTTTTTGAATTTGCATATGCTATTTATTTTAATTTGCATATGCTCCGCCCCTCAAAATGTACGATTTGAAGTTTATTTAAACTTTTAACTTTTTAACTTAAAACTTTAACCTTTTTATTGTTCTTTGATAAATTAAAAAAATATTAAGTTTACAAAAAAATTGTTGATTGCATAATCTATAATGTCACTTATTTTTAATTATTCCCAACATTAGTACGTAATTCCAAAAAACGCACGCAAGATGCTTTAAATTTCAATTTTTTCAATTATTTCCAATAATCTAAAATGTAATTAACGTTTTTATGTTCTTGAAAACTGAAATTAAAAGCTATTATTAAAACCAAGATTCTCTAAAAAACTTTTTAAATTCATTCAACATCTTAAAACCATCGGCAACTCTCTGACGGTTTTCAATATAAAATTTTATGCTATTTTGCAAATAATAAGACCTGTGCACTGCCCCCCCGGGGTTAAAACGGGGGGGGGCATGGGGGGGCAACTTTTTTGAAACGGGGGGTGGCAATAAAACGGGGGGGGGCAAGCAGGGGAGAAAGAAAAAAAAAAGAGAAAAAAGGAGAAAAAAAAGAGAAAAAAGGAGGAAAAAGGAAAAAAAGGACAAAAAAGCGAAAATAAGGTAAAAATAGGTCTAAAATGGCTTAAAATACATTGAAATAGGCTAAAAACTGCAAAAAATTCGCGATGATGGCGTCATCATAGGTCAAAAATGGCGTCATATTTTTAGGGTACTTTTTCATTTTTTGGCGGGGGGGGGGGGGGCAATAAAACGGGGGGAGGCAAATCCTCCAATAAAACGGGGGGGGGCATTTTCAGACCGTGCACAGGTCTAAATAATTATTCAAAATTTAAGTTTGATTTTGCGTAGAATGATATATTTTATCTATATTCTTAGTGCCGACAGTTTGTTTTAGGTATTAATGTTTTTATAGCAATTTTACTATCAATTCGTCCGCATTTTTTTAAAACCGTCGGCAGAACCATCGGCAAAGATCACGATCGTTCGGGAAATGCGACTAATCCATATAAAATCGGTTCTGGAAATTTCGTTTTCTACATCTCGTCTTTCAGCATCTCGTCTTCTACAACTCGTATCCAGATAAATAATTATCTGGATCTTTTGTTTACAAACGATAGAGAAATTTTCAATAATGTCACTGTTGCGCCCAGCTTTTCACAATCAGACCATGACACTATTTTATCTGAAATTAATCTTAAATTATTTGAGTCCTAAAAAAAAGATTCAAAACTACATACCTGATTTTTTAAAAGCAGATTATGATATGCTAAGTTTATACGTATCTACAATCAACTGGAAAATATTATTTGAGGAATGTGGCACAGTAGAAAATGCTTGGCAGAGATTCAAGGATATTTTGTTGTTAGGTATCAATAGACATGTCCCTGGAAAAAAAATATTTACAAACAAAAAAAAATTGTACAATATCCAATACAAATAAGAAAACTACAAAATCAAAAGAAAAAACTTTGGCGTAAGCGTAATATTGATGAAAAATCAAGATCAGAGTACAAAAAAATTTGCAAAGTATACAAAAATAAAGTTAGAGATTTTAACACTAATAAAGAAACAAAAATTTTAAATTCTGGGGGTTTAAACAATTTTTATAAATTTGTTAATAGTAAAATCAAAACAAAAGAAACTATCCCACCAATTAAAAGAGATGATGGGACATTTGTAACTGAAGACTTTGAAAAAGTTGAACTTTTTGGAAATTATTTTGCTTCTGTTTTTACTGATGATGATAATACTTTGCCAATTTTTAATCCACCGAACATTGGAAAGTTGGACAACATGGTATTTACCACAAAAAAGGTATTTAAGGCCCTAAAAAAGCTCCCAAACAAATTGTCTCGAACACCTGACTGTTTTCCAGCTTACTTTTTAAAACGCTTGGCTAAAGTTATTGCTGAACCTTTGGCAATAATCTTTCAGATGTCTTTTGATTTTGGAGATTTACCACTTGATTGGAAAATAGCTTTATTAAACTTACTGTTTAAAAAAGGCACTAAAAGCCTAAAAGAAAATTATCGTCCAATTTCACTTACATCTTTTTCTTGTAAACTAATGGAACAGCTTGTCAAAGAAGAACTGCTTGTCTTTTTCCATATCATTTTGTCAAGGTTTCAACATGGTTTTAAGGCAAAAAGTTCTACAATAACACAGCTGTTGGAAACTTTTAATGAGTGGACGCTAGCACTAAAAGACAAATTTCTAATTGATGTCATTTACTTGGATTTTGCCAAGGCCTTTGACACCGTGTCACATCAAAAATTGTTATATAAGCTAGAAAAATATGGTGTTTCTGGTAAATTTTTAAAATACATAAAAGAATTTTTAGTTGGGCGGGAAATTAAAGTTGTAATTAATAACTCAGTATCCAAATCATTTCCTGTAAGAAGTTCAGTTCCTCAGGGTTCTGTTTTAGGTCCATTTTTGTTCTTGGTATATATTAATGATATTGTTGATTGTGTTAAGTTCTCACAAATTAGACTCTTTGCAGATGATATAAAGTTGTTTGTAAAATCTTCATCTAAAGATTACCACATTTAAACCTTGAGACTTCAGCAAGATTTAGATAGAATACACAGCTGGTCACAAGACTGGCAACTGCAGTTATCTAATCACAAATGTGAAGTTCTTCATATTCGAAATCATAGCAAAGAGTTAATTTGTAAATATAAGCTTGGTAATAACGTACTTGCAACTACAGAATTGGTGCGTGACCTTGGTGTTTATATATCCCATGATCTGAAATTCTCTAAACACTGTGAAATCACAGCAAAAAAAGCTATGAGAGTGACATCACTAATTTTTAGAACATTCAACTCAAACTCTAGAAATAATTTTCTCAGAGCATTTAAGTCCTATGTTAGACCAATTCTGGAGTATGCTAGTGCAGTTTGGAACCCTTATTTACAAAAGGATATAAACATTTTAGAAAAAGTGCAACAAAATTTCACTAGGCGTTTGTTTTATAAATGCAAGTTGTTACCTGTTGGTTATGAACATAGACTGAATTACCTAGGTTTAGAAAGATTAAAGGATCGAAGAGACAAAATTGATTTATATGAGTGCTTTAAAATTATACATTGCTTAAACAATTTGCAAACCAATGATTTTTTAAAGTTTAACCTGCAGCCCACCCGTGGTCATCCATTTAAATTGGCAATTGAAGACTGCCGAATTAATGCAAGGAAATTTTCTTTTGCAAATAGGGTTGTTACACCTTGGAAAAATCTACTCCCATCTCAAGTAACTGTCGATTCTTTGGATGCATTCAAGAAGAGTTTTGGAACTGACTTAAATAAGCGCTCTTTTTGAGCCTTTAAAGTCATATCAGATAGCTATGTTCATTGATAATTAGTTACAATTTTGATTCATATTGGCGGCAATTAAGTCGCAGATTTGATGTTGTTGATGAAAAAAAAAAAAGAAAAAAAAAATAGAAAAAGAAAAAATAAACACAATGAAATGATGAAAACAGAAGAATTAAACTATGCATAAACTATGCTTAGTATGATATTAATTCTGTTATCTGATCATTAATATATAATATAAGTCCTATGTTAGACCAATTCTGGAGTATGCTAGTGCAGTTTGGAACCCTTATTTACAAAAGGATATAAACATTTTGGAAAAAGTGCAACAAAATTTCACTAGACGTTTGTTTTATAAATGCAAGTTGTTACCTGTTGGTTATGAACATAGACTGAATTACCTAGGTTTAGAAAGATTAAAGGATCGAAGAGACAAAATTGATTTATATGAGTGCTTTAAAATTATACATTGCTTAAACAATTTGCAAGCCAATGATTTTTTTAAGTTTAACCTGCAGCCCACCCGTGGTCATCCATTTAAATTGGCAATGGAAGACTGCCGAATTAATGCAAGGAAATTTTCTTTTGCAAATAGGGTTGTTTCACCTTGGAACAATCTACTCCCATCTCAAGTAACTGTCGATTCTTTAGATGCATTCAAGAAAAGTTTTAAATTAGTTACAATTGTGATTCATATTGGCGGCAATTAAGTCGCAGATTTGATGTTGTTAATGAAAAAAAAAGAAAAAAAGAAAGAAATAAAATAGAAAAAGAGAAAAAAAACACACAATGAAATGATGAAAAGAGAAGAATTAAACTATGCATAAACTATGCTTAGTATAATATTAATTCTGTTATCTGATCATTAAGAAAAATTCCCCATAAATATAATGCGTTTGCAGTATTTCCTTAAAATTTTAACACTTGGAAAATACAACAAAACTTTATCATGATAAAGTTAGCTTGTTTTTAGGGCTTTGCTTAGGCTTAGGAAAAAATTAAAACATTTTTAATGCTTTTATAATTAAAATTTAGTTTTTTTAACACATTTTAGTTTGCAAACGCATTTCTGATTGTTATGGGGAATTTGCACTACTTTATGGGGAATTCGCACTACTTTATGGGGAATTTGGCCATGGGGATTTTACACTACTTTTATGGGGATTTTGCGGTGTCCGGAAATTTCGTCTTCTATATCTCGTCTTTCAACATCTCGTCTTCTACATCTCGTCTTCGGAAAACTCGTCTTTTAAACATCTCGTCTTCGGAAAACTCGTCTTTTGGATGCGATTTTGTAAACGTACTTTCAAAAATGCAAGTTTCGACCCCAATGATAAAGTTTTCTTTGATTTTTGGGTTTTGCTTAGGCTTAGGAAAAAATAAGATTTTTACTCTTCAGTTCAAAAAGCATCATTAAATACAAATTTACCATGATAAAGTTTTGCTTGATTTTTAGGTTTTGCTTAGGCTTAAGTTCTTAGTTTTTTGAATAAATCATTTAATAAAAGTTTATCATGATAAAATTTTTGCTTGGTTTTTGGCTTTTGCTTCGGCTTAGGTAAAAAAAGGTTTTCAATGCATTTTGTTTTAGTCAAAAAATAAGAGAAACTTGTTTTTTGAAAAGTGCGTTTACAAAATCACATCCAAAAGACGAGTTTTCCGAAGACGAGATGTTTAAAAGACGAGTTTTCCGAAGACGAGATGTAGAAGACGAGATGTTGAAAGACCAGATGTTGAAAGACGAGATGTAGAAGACGAAATTTTCGGGAACCGGATTTTGCACGTCACCAATGCGACGTAGCCTGGAAAAAAAAAAAAAAACAGAAAACAAACACCCCCCCCCAAACACCCCCCACCACAACAACAAAACCCAAAACACCAAAAAACACACAAAAAAAAAAAAAACACCAAAAAACACCACCCACACCACCCTTTTTTCTTGTCCTAGTCCGAATAGTCCTTGAATTCAAATAAATGGAAATCTCTCTACATAGATTGTTTTACTAAAGTGCCTAACGTTTCTTGCCGTTGTCGCAGAATAGATTTTCCTCCTATTTTTCTTCCCCTGGAAGATTTATTTTAATGGTTGAAAAAATTAAAATAAAATCATATGCGCTCTAGAATAGATCTTCCCCCCCAAATATTCTGGTGCGATCTTAAATCTTCCCCCCGGAAGATTTATCTGATTTACACCAGAATAGATTTTCCTCCCTCAGAATAATTTTTCCCCCCGGAGTTCTGGTTCAAAGGCGCAAGGAAAAAATACATTCTGCATAATATCTTCAAAAAGAATCTCTTCAGCAATAATAACTTTTGCAAAAATACATTCCAGTAAAATATCTTCGGAAAAAATATCTTCTCGCCGTGCGTCGCGGAAGATATTATGCTGGAAAGTGTTATTTCCGCCCTTCAATAAATAAACCGACGAGTGAGACGCGCAGCGAAAATAAAATAAAACAATCTTATAATTTAAATATTGCCAACTATGCGAATTTACAAACTAAAAACAAAGTTATAAAATATTTCATTTGATTTGATCAAAATATTTCCAAAAAAGTAATGTTTGAATAAAGTCTTATACATAAAAATCAGCGTGTTGGAGTGTGCACTGCGTTGATTCGTCATTTTGAAGTTTCTTTTACAAATTTCCAAAAACAATCGATGTTGAATTGTGCTAAAATATTGCACTAGGCTTTAAGTATAAATTAATACACTATTAAATTTATTAAAATAAATTACTAAAGTAAATAGTACGTTGGTCCATTCAATTCTAAAAGTAAAATTACTCTTTTATGGACAAATCAAAAACTTAATGCTTTTAAAAACTCAAAGAAAAAAACATACTAGTGTAAAAGGCTTTAAAAGCAAATTAAAACTTAGTTTTAATTAAATTTATTTTTCCTGAGCCTAAGCAAAACCTTGAAATCAAGCTGAATTGCATTGTGATGGATTTTTTAAAATAATGCTTTCCTAAAAAAATCCGATTTTTGTTATCAATAGTTTGTAGTGTTTTAAATAATGCGATTTGTTTATTTTTATTCTTTTCAAACTTCGGTTTTAAAAACTCAGTATAAAACACTCTTAGTCAGTCTAAAATGCTTTAAAAATTATTCAAAACTTTGTTTTAATCAAATTTATTTTTCCTAAGCCTAAGCAAAACCTAAAAATCAAACTAAATTGTATTATGATACATTTTTATATAATGCTTCCTCCAAAAATTTTGATATTTTTGTTATCAATAGTTTGTACGTAATGTTTTAAATTATAAGATTTGTTTGTTTCCAATCCGCTGCGCATCTCATTCATAGGTTTATTGATGCAACGTTCAGCGTTAGAAGGGCGGAAAAAAAACCTTCCAGCATAATATCTTCTGCGACAAGCGGCGAGAAGTTATTTTTTCCGAAGATATTTTACTGGAATGTATTTTTGCAAAAGTTATTATTACATAAGAGATTCTTTCCGAAGATATTATGCGGAATGTATTTCTTCCGGTTGCCGGAAATTTCGTCTTTTACATTACACAAAAGCACAATAAAATCAAACAAAAAAAAACACAAAAATACGTACCAAAAAAGAGAAAAGAAAAAAAAACATTCAACACATCTCGTCTTCTACAACTCATCTTCGGAAAACTAGTTTTTTAAACATCTCGTCTTCGGAAAACTCGCCTTTTGTAAACGCATTTTTCAAAAGACAAGTTTCTCCTTTTTTTGACTAAAACAATGCATTGAATACCTTTTTTACCTAAGCCTAAGCAAAAGCCAAAAATCAAGCAAAATTTTTATCATGATAAACTTTTATTAAATGATTTATTCAAAAAACTGAGAATCTAATAGAAAACAAAGTGGGAGAAGTAATACAAAAACGCCCAAAAATTTTTTAAAAAGAGGGGTAGA
This sequence comes from Microlaimidae sp. YZB2_3, assembly GCA_030248175.1. Classification (NCBI taxonomy): domain Eukaryota; kingdom Metazoa; phylum Nematoda; class Chromadorea; order Desmodorida; family Microlaimidae; species Microlaimidae sp. YZB2_3. The sequence continues at coordinate 15,509 of JASAMX010005360.1, forward strand.
GGGAGCAAAAATTATGAAAGCTGAAACATATAACAGTAATAAATTAATATATTTCGTAAGAACTAAAAACTAAGCTAAGCCTAAGCAAAACCTAAAAATCAAGCAAAACTTTATCATGTATTCGTATTTAATGATATGCTTTTTAAACTGAAGAGTAAAAACCTATTTTTTTTCCTAAGCCTAAGCAAAACCCAAAAATCAAAGAAATATAGGGAAACCATAAAGACGTCCAAAACACAAAAGACATCAAAGACAAGAAAAAGACAACGAAAACGAGAAAAAACGAGAGAAAAAAAAAAGAAAGAATAAGAAATAATAAAAAAAAATAGAAAAAAAAAAAAAAAAAAAACAAAAAAAAAAAAAAAACAAGACACAAGAACAAAAACAACAAACAAAACACAAACACAAAAACAAAAAACAAAAAACAAAAAAAACACAAACAAAAAACCAAAAACAACAAAAAAAAAAAACAAAAAAAACAAAAAAAAACCAAAACCCAAAAAACCAAAAACACCCCAATACTCTCTAAACTCACTTAATGGTTTCAGAAATAGCCTTTTACTTGTTTTTTAATAACTGCTGCACAAAAAGGCCGATCGACAGGACTTACTTTAAAATCAATAAGTGTGCTGTTAATGTTTTCACCGTTACTGATTTTGAATAATTACTGGTATGGTACTTACTGATATTAAAACCAGTAATTGCGTATTAATGGTTTCTCCTCCCGTTACTGGTTTCATACTTACTGGTTTAAAACCAGTAATTAAATCGTAATTATTTTAATACTATGCCTTTTGTTTTTGGTTTTGCTTTTTTGTGTTTTATTACATTAAATTAATTGATGTTAAATTTTTTTCAGGTTTTCATTCTTTTTTTTTTCAATTATGTGTGTAAACACTTTTAAAGTTTTTACTTTTTAAAACAGTAAACACACAAGTTTAACGCAACAAAATAGACAGATATCAATTTAAAAAAATAGCATTGTCAATAAAGCATAACACACCAATTTAACGCAACAAAATAGACAAACATAAATTTTAAGAAAAATATAGCATTATCAATAAAGATTAAAAACAAGTTTAGCATATGCATTCATTGAGCAAACACACTACCAAACCGCATTTTTAATTCATTTTTAAAGGTGCGGTGCAGAGTCAAACTTTTTGTTTTCGATTTTAATAAATTTTGTGAAATCCTTACCCCTGCCCCCAATAGCCCACAAAATTTTTTTTTTCAACAAAATATCAGTGGTTCAGGAGTTATGACCCCAAGGGGCCAATTTTCGAAAATGCTGTACGTGAAAGATTGCTCAATCATTATGACGATTTAAGTTATAAATTATACAATTAAAGAAAGCGGCTATTTTAGCAAAAAAAAAACTCGAGGGTTTTTTGTACAAAAAACGCAATATCTCGACCAATACTGCACCAATCCTTACGATCAAAGTATCAAAATAAAGTAGAAAGTAGCCGCTTTCTTTGAATACATAATTTGTAACTTAAATCGTTATACTCATTGAGGAATCTTTTACGTACAGAATTGTCTAAAAACGTTATTTTTGTGGGGTCATAACTCTCGAAATACTGAAGATATTTTGTTGAAAAAATTTTTGTGGTCTATTAGGGGCAGGGGTAAGGTTTTCACAAAAAATTATTACAATCTAAGCCAAAAAATTTGACTCCGCACCGCATCTTTGAGTAAATATAACTTGAGATCAATTTGAAATACATAACGTTTAACAACAAAAAAACTATAGTAACTTTAACTATAACGAATCATTCAAATGCAAAAAAAATAACAGCGCAAATAAACAAAGTAATAAATTTTTTTAGAAGAATACTAAATTTATTGTTATTTAACTTTAACAAACTAAAAATTTTACGCTTACTTTGTGTTCAGTTTTTTTAAAATTATTTTGAAAGTTCTTTCTAACTTTTACTATTATGCTCAGAGCTCCGGCCATTTAAAGGAGAAGTTTTGGTGTTTCGGAGGTTTAAACCCTTTAGTCATTGATTAAGCTTGAAAAAAGTTTTAAATTATTCTATCTGCATTTGTAGGTTTATTTTAAGGTTTCAACAAGTTTTTAAAAGAAGTGACACCACTCTTTAATTATTCATTAAATACCAATAAATAAGACAAAAATTCTGTGCTCTGGGAGTTCCACACTGAAGTTTAAAGATCAGGGGAACATCACTTCACTAGTATATGCAGTATAAAAATTAAACCCAAAATAAAAAAAAACCTAAATACAGTTTTCGTTTAGTTAATTGGTTATTTATAAATAATTTTGGCATTATAAATTATTTTTCTGCAAAATTGCTTTTTGAAGTAAAAAACTGGAATGACCAAATTGTCAACTTAGGTTTTTTTTTTCAAAAAAGGCGCTTTTTTAGTTTTTCTTTCTCAAAAAAAAACTATATTAAGATGCTTAAATAATTTGTAAATCTATTCTAAATTACACTAAATTTACTAAGTTTAAAATAATATTTCAATTTCACCTCCACAGTTTTAATAAAAACAACTGTAATTGTAATTACAAACAAATGAAAAAGTATAAGTTGCATAGCCTAATATACTTTGCTCAAAATATTAATCACTATACGCGTTCCACCGGACTAAACCACTAAGTATTCCACATAAAAAAACAAAAGATGAATTTTATATCACTTAATATTTTGGCTAATATTAAAGACAATTTTTAACCCGTTTGCGAGAAACTTTACACAATACATAATAACAATCAATAAAATATGGAATGCTTAAATTGACCCGTCAGCTGATGAATTTTTCCCACTCTGTGGTAAAAAGATAATGTTTTTACTTTGTAATCTTTTAAAAGAACAAATTTTCGTGACACAGGCAGTATTTTTTTGCACTTTACTGAAATGCAACTAAAATTCACAAAATATACGGCGCTATTTAACCTATTTAGTGCGAGGGAAAAGTTTAAGTCACGCTGCAGCTTCTAAAACACAAATATTTAGTGACCTTATTTTGGAAAAAAATGTTTTTTGCTTACTTAAACTAAGGAAGCAGCCGTTTCGCGCTTTATGCGCGTTACCAGCATACGAAATTTGCTTAACGACATTTTTTTGTTTCTTTGTTTTAAACCAACAAGCAATTCTAACAAAGCATAAACGCCAGAGACACTCAAAGGGTATTCTAGATTGAAAACCCAGAATACTGCAAACAACGTGGCAATACCTGAAGATATTTTTGTATCTTTTATTGCCAGCAGTTTCCAATCTACACAAAGAAATATACTGACGACTTCTTCAGCCCAGCCGGATACGTTTTCTTTGTCGCTGGGAGAATCAAAAAGAATCAGCAGAAATGGTTGTTTTCGATCGGTGCGTTTGGCTTGTTGGAGCATTTCTTCAATTGATGAACTTCCAACCTAACAATAATATAATAGTAACAAAATAGTTTTTTTTAAATTAATCAAAAACAACTAGTTTTAGAAACACATTATTGAATCGGTAATTTCTAAAAGATTTTGGTTTAAAAGAGTAACTAAAATTATTTAAATAAAAATCACTACTGGTAGGGTTACTGTAATTGGCCTATGTAATTCTATTCAGCGCAAAATAACTGGTTTTTCTACAAAGTTTAGATTTGACAGCGTGGCCAAAGTGTGGGTTTCACCATGAGTCATTTTTTGAATGAAAATGCATTCAAATTGGTCCACAAGCTTCAATCACAGCTCTTCATGCGCTTAATTTAAATTTGATTAGTTTTACTTGTAAGTAGATTTGGAAACTGTAATCTACAAGCAACTTCAAAGACGAATATTATTTTTTAATAATTTTCGTACCAATACATACCAATACATATTACAAAAATGAAAAATTGACACACTGGCGCAAAAATTTTAACATAAATTATTTATAAATTTTGTAGACTTATAATCTTGTAGTTACAGGTTAGTTGATTGAATCAGCGTCGTGAATAATCATTTTTTGATTGTCAATTTGTTTTGTTTATTTCTGGGCATAACTGAACCATATATATTCAAATTCAAAAACAACTTAGTGATATTAATAATTCTTGTGACATCGTTCGCTTGATGTGTTTATTTGCGAGAAATCCTATCATTTTAACAGGCGAACCGACCGCGTTCGGATTGTGTTTTTAAAAATCCGAATTAAGAATTTTTTTATTTTTTTAAATTTAAATTAATAATTACCTGCTTAAATTGTATGAAATCGTCTAGGGCTGTTAGGGAATTAACTCGTTCTGCTTTTCCCTTTTCGTCCTTTTTTGTAACGTGGGGTTTTTTGAAGTCTACGAGGCAAAGAGCCGCTAACTTACTCTGCTTCTCTGTAACGTAAAAAATACATTAAGATTTACATTAAAAAATTTCACCAATGACTTAACCTCGGCTTAATCTCTTTAAATAAAGTTCTTATAAAAGTCTAATTATCAATAAATTATGTATTTTATGAAAAATTTAAAGTCAAAGTGTTTATTTTAGAAAGAATATTACAAGCAAAACACAGTAGTTGCGAATCAATTACAGCCGCCAGAAAACAAAAAAACGAAAACAATACATAGTTATTTTCAGCTAGAATATGACTCTAAGGTTTCAAATATAAGCACTAAAATTAAGCCAATAAATTCTATTTAATTAAAAATTTAGCTTTAACTACAAATTTAAACAACGTTTGGACAAGGAAATTCATGTTTCCCCTTATAAGGTTTTTCACTCGATATATTTTAATCAGTCCTGATATATAAATCTGTTCAGAAGTTTTATCCAAGTTTATGTTTTTTTTTTACAAATTTTTTATAAATAAATCAACGGCAAAATATAATTTAGAAATTATTAAAATATAATATTAGAACATATCTGTTGTTAGCATTTGTGTGCATTAAATTTGAGTGTGTTTTAAAGGAGGGCTGACAGGTTCCACTGGAAACGGTATCTAAAGTGTACTCAGTTAAAACAAATATCCGAAAAAAATTAGCGAGCAACCATGTGCTCTGTTTTAAAATATATTATACTGTTATATATTGTTATCAAATAGTAGCAAAATATTATTATTAAAACCAGTGATGTTGCCCGAAGCTAGAGGCTTACGAACTCCGCTTTTTAAAGCTCCAGAGCAACGACCTCGGAGCTCCAGAGCTTCGTCCTATTGTAGTAGCGACTTTATAAATAATCGAAAAGTAGTACCATAAATTATTTTGTCAAAACATTTTTGTAAACTAATTTTTTAAACTTATTTAAAAAGCAGAGGAGATAATCTTAAAAATGCCATGGAGTAATTTTGAGTGTATTTCAAGCTTAAAATTACTTATTTAAAGGGCGGAGCTCCCTCCGTTTTCTAAATGGCCAAACGAGAATGATATTGGAGGGTAGGAACATAACTAATTGTAACACATAAAATATACACAAATTCTGAAAATGTTTATAGGAGCAAACTGTCAAAAATTATAAATTTTTTTTGAAAAAGTGAAAAGTAAACATTTTAATAGATACAATAAAAATATAGAATAGAATATAATAAAGATACTTTTGGTTTTAAAACTTCAGTTGAAACCGTTCTTGTGATTGCCTTTTCCCGGTTACAACTGTGAAACCTTTGTATTACAGCGCACGGTGATGGTAGGTGTTTTCGCCTATTTATTGTGGTCCGTAAACTTCACGGAGATAAACTCTACATATCATAACGGTCATATCTATAACTATTGTACCAAATACTTTGTGCGAGATTAGTGGATAGTAAGCGAGCAATTTAAAATGGTTAAAGCTATACGGTAGCAATACGGAAGTTTTATTCACTGATGCAATATATTAATGACCTTGTGATACCTAGGATTTACTGCGGTAAAGTTTACGTACCAGGACGGTTTCACCGCGGTAATACAAATGTTTTACAGTTGTAACCCGGGAAAAATTAATCAGGGAAACGGTTAATTAATTAAACGCGATTTTTGTGGAAACATAATTTTTTTGCCCTTTATAAATTTACTCAAAAGATATACCTTAAACTCTTGGAAAAACTTTTTGTTTGTTGCGTTAGCATCTTCTTCTAGCGCTTCGAGAATTATCTGTTTTGAGTACAATTCCAAGGTATGAGCGATATTTCGAAGTGAAGGTCCATTTTGCTGTGCCATTATTGCGTCAAATTCTTGTTCAATCTAAAATAGGCCACATATACTGGTAAATTAGATTTTGGACAAACGGCAAGTTGGAACTTTTTTGATATGAATCATGCGTTTGATATCATAGTAATTTTTTTACACTTATTATGTTTAGATTTTCTAAGACATTATTTAAAAGTATATTTAAAAGCTTTTTACCATTTCGGGATAAACTGCAAATTTTGGCCACTTTTGAAGGACCTCCGTCGCCGATCTTGCTGTTTGATTGATAAATTGTCTTCGATAATCAAACAGTTGAGCGTTGAGATAAATATCAGACTGTTTCTGCTCCTCTGTACTTATCGGGCTTTCTGCTAACTTAAGTCGTAGGGCTTCCAGTTTTGCGTCAGTTTCGTCGACAGCAACACCCTTTTTTACTTTGTAAAATTTTTCAATTTACTGACTAGTTTTACCCGCAGCTGCGCGCTCCCAAAACAACCCTAAGAACTCTCTAAACCCACTCTATTTTTGTGCAGAAAAATATAAAAAAATAATGCCATATTTTGTTTTGTCATAATTTTTTTCTATATG
>JASAMX010005361.1:0-21904 GCA_030248175.1 Microlaimidae sp. YZB2_3
TAGCGCGGTAATTACTACAATAGAAAGAAAGGGGTGGGGATGTTGTTAGAAGATACTAGTTTTAATAGAATATTTAAAAATTAATATTGTAAATTGTTTTACAATATTGAAATAAGAGAAAGAAACTGCATATATTATAATTTAAAATAAGTGTTAATTACTTTAAATGAAGATTTAAAAAAGTTGTAAATTGTAAAAAAATATAAAATAGTAGAAGGTGATAAATATTGATGTGCACATTTTTATCTGATGAATGCTTACTATAAATTGTTATGTAAGAATTGCTTAAACTGCTAGATATATAATTGTAATGTAATTTATATATTAATGAATACCATAATTGTTATAACAATATTTATTTGAGTGATAAATATTTGTAACTTATTATTAGTAAGTTACTGTTAGCCATTTGAATATGAGGCATTTAAAAAATATAATAATGGAGATAGTATGAATGTTTACTTGTATTATACATGGTTTATGTTAGATGCGTGTTTTTGATTAGTAAGAAACATGAGATTATTAAATTTTTAAGCGATGGATTATTATATTGTATTATAACAACTAATAATGATTTAAAGAGAATAGTTATTACCAGTATTATTAATAATTTATGTTGGTAAAATAGAGTGTGATATATTTTTTGAAAGTGTGCTTATAGATATACAGGCATTAAAAAGGGGATTTAAGTATAAAAGTTTTTAAAATAAAATAATACTATAAGAAACCATACAAAAATGAGTGTGTAACTGCAAATTTTATATATTAAAGTATTTGTTAATAGCGTGAATGTGTTTAACGAAAATTTAAAACTAGATGTTAATTAAAAGGATGTTTATTAGATGTTTATATGTTGTGTTATATTTATAACTTAACCTTATATTATAAGACTTAGCTGTTAAGTATATGCGCAGTGTGTTTAATGTATAAAATGGTTAATACAATGTACCAACTGGTTTTAGAGAATTATAAAATATATAATATATAATTATGTCAATAATTATATGAATACCTTCCAAAATAAATATTTATAATAAACCAAGGACAAATAAAATCATATATTTTTTTCTACAATTAATTAATTAGTTATATAGAGTTTTGACTATTTATTAAATATAAGTTAATATATTTCTAAACAAATTTGTTATTATTTAACTTGCAAATAGTCTTATAAAAGTTAGTAAACATGAAGGACATATGATAACTTGCTATTCATTTTATTTATTAAATATTAAAGTAAATAAAATTTTTTATAAGGAGCAACTGGTATAAACCTATTTTTTATAGATTGGAGAGTAAACGTTTTTTTAAAAAAAGATTTTAAGAATTAAATATAAAAAAATTTTTAAAAAAATAAAATATTGAGAAATAAAAAATTATAATAACTAAGCGAGTTATCATTTTAGTCTATTTCGTCGCTTAACCTTGGATTGACTAAGGACAAGTTATTGGGAAATGCGACTCATCAGCAAGATTCTGCCCAATAAGCTTTACTAAGACAAACATAAAATCAAAATTTTATTAATAAGTTGTGCTTTAAGCATTATTATTTATACAGGCCAACATAACATGGTAGTATGTAATTCAAATATGTTACTAACCTGCTGTGTGGTGTCTTGCACTTGCATTTAGTTATCCTGCAAGTCCGTGATTGGTTCTGTGTTGTTTTTTTTTGTTTTCAAAACCGCACATCACCGTTTAATTACAGTAAATATTGTGCTGGGTGCCTGATATAATTACATGATGAGCGCTTTAATTAGGATGGGTCAATAAAAAAAAACACTATTAAATACAAATTTACTGCAATAAAATTTTTTCTTAATTTTTAGGTTTCGGTTAGGCTTAGGTTCGCAGTTTTTTGAAACAAATCACTAAATAAAAATTTATCATGGTAAAATTTAACTTGATTTTTAGGTTTTCTTTAGGCTTAGAAAAAAAAAGTTTTCAATCCATTGTTCAAGTCGCAAAATACGAGAAACTTGTTTTTTAAAAAGTACGTTTGCAAAACCGTATCGAAAAAACGAGTTTTCCAAAGACGAGATGTTTAAAAACGAGCTTTCCGAAGACGAGTTGTAGAAGACGAGATGTTGAAAAACGTAACGTAAAAGACGAAATTTTCGGGAACCCATTTTTAATGAATTAAAACACTTTAAAAGTTATTTTATTTAGTTTTAACACGTTGGAAAAGCACTTCTTATGTCATTCAAACACCAAAAAAATTGATATTTTAACGTCAAGAAAAAGACGTTTATTTATATGAATGAAAGAAAATTTTCGCTTCACTTTTTTGTGGCTTGCAGCCAGGCTTGCAGTGCAAAAATAATCGCAGTTACGAATAGAACAATACTGAGTGCAAAAGAACACGCAGTCGATACTGCAAGAAAACTAAAGGCTGGTTCATACTTAAGAATTTTTTTAGTCCAAATGTGCCCCCAAAACCATAATCGTTGTTATAGTTATTTGTTTCACGTTTATTTCGACAGATGTTCACACTTATTTCTTCAATGATATAATGCTCTAATATATATGTGGTTATATTGCATGTTAAATTATGCCTTCACTACTCCTGCATTATGCGAATATTAATAAAATAAATATAATAAAACAAATGTAAAATTTCTATTATTTTATAAAATTTTTATAAATTTCATATTTTTATAAAAAAGCGATCAAATAAAAATAAAATAATATACATGATAATAAATTTTTGCTAGTATAAGTATTTAGTATACATAGTACTGTTAAAATAAAAAAGTTAATTTCAAAAAATAAATCGTTAAGTATAAATTTTAAGTAGTAAAATACTTTAATGTACATTTTAATCACCACAAGATATGTTTGGTTGATCACATAAAATATATAGGAACGTGTGAGCAAAATATATAACATAAAAATAAAGGAAAATATGTGACTTGATATATTGCTAAGACACATTTACTGCACAACTATAAAATGATGCGGACTGACGACAAAACAATTATAATGCCGTGAATTGCGCGCGGTTTTCGCGAATTTTTGCCACGCTAATACACTGTCCGAATTATTTATTTTGTTTTGCTTCCTGCTCGAGGTGTGTACAATATTAATCATATTGTTAAATGTCCGCCAATTTTTATTTCTTACTTTTGACCTAAAAATTTTTTTTGGGGGGTTGACCCCCCGGGGGCTGGGGGGGCCAAACGCGAATGCAAAAAATTTTTTTCAAATTTTTTTTTTCAAAACCATCAAAAATGTAAAATTTATCACAAATAAAGAAATTTGATATATTGTTTGTTCAAAAAACCTAATATTAAGCTTACAATAAACTGTCAAAAATGACGAATTTGAAATTTGGAAGGATTCCAAGCCCGTATGCTGGCAGCAGCGAACCTTTCAATTAAAAAGTTTTACAAGAATAATAACTTTTTAACTTTAAAAGATTAGTTTTAAAGTTTTTAAATTTATTTTGATTTAAAATATTAGAAAATGGTCCAAATAACTTCATGAAAACGCAAAATAAAGTTTTGTTAAAATTCCAAAATATTTCCTTCCGTCATGCAAATTTTTGTTATTACGAAATAATTCATGATTTTTATTGGCTCTTCGGCAATTAACAGGACGCAATTCAGACCATATCGCGGATTCAAACGTTTTTACACAAAAAATAGCATTACTTTAAAAAATTAAATTGGGATGTTGGCAAAACTTGAGAGACATAGCTATTAGAAATTTGTTTTTGTGTTGACAAACGAGGAAACATGTTTGCAAGTAAGAAAACACTTAAAAAAAAGCATTTTTTCGCTGCGATATTTAACAATTTTTTGGCAGGATTATAACTTTGAAAATATGTTTTTCTAACAAAATAACCTGGAAATTCGAAAAAATAATCTTTTAAGGCTTTTTTTGGAAAAGTTTTTAATTTAAAAGTTTGCTGCTGCCAGCATAGGGGATTGGAATGCTTCCAAATTTTATATTCGTCATTTTTGATAGTTTATTGTAAGCTTAATATTAGATTTTTTTTACACAAACGATATATCAAAATTCATGTGATAAATTTTACATTTTTGATGGTTTTGAAAAAAATTTTGAAAAAAATTTTTGGCATTTGTCGTTTGCATTTTTCGTTTGACCCCCCTAGCCCCCGGGGAGTCTGTCCCCCCAAAAAAAATTTAGATCAAAAGCAAGGAATAAAAATTGGCGGACATTTTATATATAACAATATGATCAATATCGCACACACTTCGAGCAGGAAGCAAAACAAAATAAATAATTCGGACAGTGTATTAGCGTGGCGAAAATTCGCGAAAAATCGCGAAAACTGCGCGTATTAAACGCATTATAAAAAAAATTGAGCGAGCCGATTTCGATCAAACTTTCAGAAAAAACTCAGAACAGTATGTTTTAACAACATACCAAGCGGCGTTTCTTATCTCATACTAATAGGAAAGTTTTGTGTTTTTTTGGGACCAGGTTTTTTTCACGGGATCGGCTGTAGTAGTGATGACGTCATCGAAAAACATTTTTTCCTAACTTTTTCAAAAGATAGCCAAGAGTCTAAACTATGCTCCCATATATGTCCTGCACATATTCTAACCTCCGTTATGGATATATAACATTTCAAAGTTTGAGTTTTGTCGCCAGTCCGCATCATTTTTGTATGGACTATAGTGCGCACCCTAATCTAGGGCAGTAAATGCGTTAGAGAAATAGTATGAAATCAAATTATTTTATCATTTTATGTTATATATTTTTCGTGTCAGGACCAACTAAATTGAAAGTATTAACGTTTCAAAAATAAACAAACTGCAATTTTTTGTAAATCCAGCCTTTTTACAAAATATCTAAAAACAAAACAGCCATAATTTGGCATTTCTGCAGGTACATAACTCACTGATAAAAAATATTTAATCTTTTATGTTTTGACAAAACACGTCTTTGGTCAAACTTTGATATATCTTTGCAACAAAAATCTGATTTAATATTTTGAGATCACCATGCTCGAATAACTAATAACATAACTCGAATATAAGTAAAAACACTATCAACTTAACCTTATACAAATACCTTTGTAGTGATGACATATTTACCCATAACTTAACTAAATATTATTTAGATATAAAGATTCTTGATTTACTATTGTTTGACTTTTTTAATCACCTAATTCTTTAATTTTTTATGAATATCTATAATTTATTATTAATGACTATTTTTGTGGAGCTAGTTTTTATAGCAAGCAATTCGTAGAAAGCTTGGAGTTGAAAGTTTGAACTCGTTAAATTTTAGACTTTAGCTAAATTATTTTTACAAGTCACCTTGTCAGCCATGCAGCTGCCATAATTTTTTTTCGTATGTTTCGGTGTTGATATCAATTTGGGTTTTTTTAAACAGTTATTTTCATAAAATATTTGATTTCAAAAGATTTTACTGCTAGTTCACACCATTGTTTTAGACATTAACTTGCTGATTATTTGAATGCAAAAAATACGCTCATTCAAAATTTTTTATTAAGTTTTTATCTTTTTCTTTTTCTTTTTTTTGACCCTTCTATATAAATTTTCTCCATATTTCATTCCTCCCACTTAAGTTTTGATTATGGGTGACTTTGTAATTTTTTTTTCAAAAAAAGTTTTGCAGCTGTAAGTTTACAAAGCGTGTAATTTAACATGTATTTTTTTAGCAAAAATAGTCTTTATTTTTTAGGGTTGCCATCTACAATTAAAATTTCTTAATGGTGACCGGTAATATTTTTTAAGAATTAAAAATATTTTCGCTTCTTAAAATTTTTTTGAAACCGAATATCCATATAAAAAATATTATTTGGTTTAAAACATTTGAAAATTAAATTAAATTTTGTTGTTCTCCTGGCATTTTTGCATAGCGCAGCTATTGTTTTATTATAAAACTTATACAAGAAAAAACAAACCTTAGATTTTAGAGTTTAGTTTGATAAAACACATAAAAAAATTTGGTTAACACCATTGCAATCACCGACTTTTGTGCACTGTTTTAATTGTGCACTAAATTTTGATCCTTTAATAAATTTGTATGAAGCACTACGAGTCTCAAACTCATGATCAATTTTTTTTTTAAATTGCAAAATCAATTTCTGGGTGTAAAAATATTCACCAGTGAATTTGAAAAGAATAAGCTTTCAACATTCCAGGCTGTAGTTTCATACTAATTTTTACATAAACCAACCGCATCATTAGCAAAATATGAGCAAAAGATTGGCATTTTTTGACAGTCCGCTAAATTTTGCACATATTGCTTTATAAAAATCAAAATCACACAGATTTTATTATTATTATTTTTATTTTTTACCAAAATCTTAATTCCTATAGCTTCTAAGCGTTAACCAAACAATTACTAAATATATAAATAATAATATAAATATATAACAATATAAAGTATACAGTTTATTCAACTTTTTTCTTGTTTAAACAACGGCATTATTCTAACGGTAAAAATTTTTAATGGTAAAAAGAGGCATTGTTCTAAAAAATATATGTATATATATAATAAATTTATATCTGAGATGCAATAATTCTGGAACAAGTAAAAAGCGCTATCGATACCACTCAATACCAATTTTGTTACCGATGCCAATTTTGTTTGCGAAAAGTCTTGTACAAATAAATCAGCGTTGGTAAAAATTAAAAAATGTTGTTTGTAAACTTTTACGAAAAACACTGTTGTTTATAAAGCCCCATTTTCTAGCTTTTAGAAAAACACTACTGTTTATAAAGCCTCTCGCAGTTGTCGATTTGGGCTAGTGTAGTGGTTGGGATCTGGGGCTTGCATGCAAAGGTCTAAGGTTTAATTACCTCCAGAGACAATTGTTTTAAAATTTTTCTAGAACAGTTTGTAAAATTTACAAACAAGTTTTTTGTCCAATTAGAAAGTCACGTTTTTGTAAAATATGCAAATGTTTAAGTGAAAAGTGCAAACAAGGTTAAGAAAGGTATAATAGCGCTTTAACATTTTACAAAACATTGCGTACAATGTTGTGTAAAAAGTTCTTCTGGTCATGTAAATAGTTGAATCACTAATTCATGCAAAACGCCGTTATGAACCCAGAACGGCTTTTTAACTTATATTGTTTGAAAGAAATCTTAAGCTTTATTTAAGGTTATGTATTCTTTCTTGACTATGCTGTAGTTTGAGGTTTATGTATAAGATTTTTAATGATACATCTAAAGAACAGAGATAGTATTTTTTAAAATTTGATGCTAAATTGATGATTTAAAGTTTTTCATAAAAAAATATACAAACCTATTTTTTAATCCTAATCGTTCCACACCAGCGTCAATAATAATTTTTATCCAGGTTACCATGCGTTTTTTCCGCTTTTTTCCTTGCTGATTTGTCGATGAACTTGATGGGGTAGTTATTTTTTGAGATGTGTTTTCTGTAACGTTTAATGATTTTTGATTATCTATAACACGTTAGATAAATAAAAAATTGTCAGTTTTTTTGTACAGATTAAACATAACACTATTGACTTTATTTAATAAGCGCCTTTTACTCTACGAAAAACAATAAAAAAATAAAATTTAGAAAAGTCGTAGTTTCCATAGTTTATTTAGTTTAAACCTATACTTAATAAAACTTGGTACAAAATATTATGTTTCAATTTGTTGAAATACATGAATTTGTGCTAAATAAATTTTTTTTTTTTGAATAAACATCACAGTTGCTAGAAATCATTCCTAAAATTGTACTTTCTTGAACAGGTATGTCAAATTAGCAAAAATAAAGTTCCAATTTGTGCTTAAAAACTAATTTCAATTCTACACAAATTTTATTAATGTTCTAGTTGTAAAACTATCCAAAATTTAAAGATTGATTTCAAAAAGTCAAACCTTTGAGAGGTCCAGATCGCAAATACATCGTAGTTAAACCGCTCATCTTTTCATATAACATATAAGTATAGCCGGAAACCAGCGCGGTAATTATTAAAAAACTGCACATCACAGTTTAATTACAGTAAATATCGTGCTCGGTGCCGGATATACTTATATGATGAGCGGTTTAATTACAAGGCGTCAATAAAAAAGCTTATCGAAAAACGGTTCCATTTTAGCTAAAAGTAAGGTAACTGACTTAATTTCGGCCACCTTTGTTTATTTTTTTGAATAAGTTTTATCTGGCTTTTTCAATCAAGCCAAAATTTGGCCTAAAAATCAAACAATAGCTATATTTGTTATTCCAGTGCAAAATTTGAATATTTCTGTTACACTTAAAAATCAGTGAAGGTTTAAACTTTTTTTTTAAAGTGGCCGAAGTTAAGGCGCGTGCCATTTATTTCGGCCACCTACAAAAAACTGGCCATAACTATTGCTTAAACGAACAATAAAAATTTCTAAAGGTTGCAAATTTACCCTTAGGTATTGTTCTTGGTACATATAACTTAATTTTTCCCGTTTGCGAACTTTAATAGTTATTAGCAAGACTTTAAATAATTATGTCAAAACCCTTAAAAACAAGTTTTAACAATTTGTATTTTTTGTTCAATTTTTATTTTTGGCTTAAAAAACGTCAAAACAAAGTCAAACGAGTAAAAAAAATTCTTTATAAATACGGTAGTACAATGATACTTAAAAACAGCAAAAAACGGCAGGTTCTTTCACCTAAATTTTCAGGTGGCCGAAATTAACGGAATCTTAAAATGCGCAGTTAGTTAAACGCAAAATGATTTTGAAGAAAATATCAAAACATGAAAATTAACAACTTTGAGCCTTAAATAGAAGATATTTTAAGGTTATATATTGCTTCGTTCTAAATTTGATGCTGTTTAAACACAAAGCAAAAATTAGGAAAATCACAAAAAAATCACTTTTTGTATAAAAATGTAGAATAACAAAAATAAAAAACTTTTGCAAAAACACTTTATTCAACATTAATCCAGTTACTTCTGTGCTAGTTCTTTTGTGTTTTAAAAATAAGCCAATTTTCTAACACCCTAAATTGGTGGCCGAAATTAAGGCGTGGCCGAAATTAAGTCAGTTACCCTAAATAAACTTCTAAACCCGCTTTCATTAGATTTTTAAATAATGATACCTTTATTTTAATTTGAAAATATTATTAAGATGGAAATTAAGACTTTGTGCTTTTCGAATTTTGTACGACCAGCGATATCATTTTTTGCAAAATTTTTACCAGCTTTGTTTGAAGGTTTATTGAGGATTTATGATTGAATTGTAGTGTGATGAAACTGGATAATCCTCGAAATAATAATTTTATAATTAGGGTAACTGACTTAATTTTGGCCACGCCTTAATTTCGGCCACCAATTTAGGGTGTTAGAAAATTGGCTTATTTTTAAAACACAAAAGAACTAGCACAAAAATAACTGGATTAATGTTGAATAAAGTGTTTTGCAAAAGTTTTTTTATTTTTTTTATTCCACATTATCAACATTTTTGTACAAAAAGTGAATTTTTTGTGATTTTCCTAATTTTTGCTTTGTGTTTAAACTGCATAAAATTTAGAACGAAGCAATATATAACCTTAAAATATCTTCTATTTAAGGCTTAAAGTTGTTAATTTTCATGTTTTGATATTTTATTCAAAATCATTGTGCAACGCGTTTAACTAACTGCGCATTTTAAGATTCCGTTAATTTCGGCCACCTGAAAATTTAGGTGAAAGAACCTGCCGTTTTTTGCTGTTTTTAAATATCATTGTACTAACGTATTTATAAAGAGTTTTTTTGCTCGTTTGACTTTGTTTTGACGTTTTTCAAGCCGAAAATAAAAATTGAACAAAAAATACAAATTATTAAAACTTGTTTTTTTATGATTTTGACATAATTATTTAAAGTCTTGCTAATAACTATTAAAGTTCGCAAACGGGAAAAATTAAGTTATATGTACCAAGAACAATATCTAAGGGTAAATTTGCAACCTTTAGAAATTTTTATTGTTCGTTTAAGCAATAGTTATGGCCAGTTTTTTGTAGGTGGCCGAAATAAATGGCACGCGCCTTAACTTCGGCCACTTTAAAAAAATTTTTAAACCTTCACTGATTTTTAAGTGTAACAGAAATATTCAAATTTTGCACTGGAATAACAAATATAGCTATTGTTTGAATTTTAGGCCAAATTTTGGCTTGATTGAGAAAACCAGAAAAAACTTATTCAAAAAAATAAAAAGAGGTGGCCGAAATTAAGTAAGTTACCCTATGTCTCGAAACGTCGTTATATAAAGTTATTATTCCGAGAATTATTCCCGTTTCATCACATTACAATTTACCAGCTTTTTCATTAAACTGAATTGCGCTAGCCGTAACTTTTTTAACATTTTTAAAATGAATCATGGAAAATTAGCAAATATTATAGAAAATTCTGTAAAAATTTATTCATGCGGCCTTTAGGCGAGAATAAATTTTTTATTTAATTGCTTGACTAAGGATGCTCTTGCTTGTTGTTCTGCAGACTTTGTTTTAGTATGTGGGCATTGATTATATTAATATTAGGTGTTTTTATTATTTGTTAATAGGCACCTTGAACTGGAACTCGGTTTATACATGAAGTATGCAATATACATAGGGAGTCACCATAATGGATAATTACCGTATCTCCTACTTATCTTTCGTAGTATGCAGATCAACCGATTGAGATTTCACGCGCTTTCGAGGGTTGATCTGCATACTACAAAAAATAAGTAGGAAATACGGTAATTATACATTATAGCGACGCTTACGTATATTGCATACTTCATGTATAAACCGATTTACAGTGCATGGTGCCTATAGAAGAAAATCTTGATATACCTGATTTTTTGTAAAAGTTGATTAGAAAGCGAGTGGCATATCCAGCTATTACCGCAATACTTATTACAATTATAAGCAATAACAAAGCTACGCATAGCTCATGCTTAGTAACCTAAAATGACAAAAAAATTAAAAAAATGATTCCGTAATAAAAATAACCTATCTTAAAAATGCTACCCATTAATTGTTAATCATACATCACACACATGGTTTCTTACCTAGATTTTTTCAGCAAATTTGGCTAAGTTTTATTTCTTTGTATTTTTGTGGAATACAACCCGGAAAGAACGTAGTGCCTCAATTGGGAAAAACGGTTTTTACTTGCCTCCTATTGCCTTCACCCTGCCTCCTACCTGCCTGCATCGAAAATTTTGCTGCCTTCTACCTGCCTTTTACTTGCTTTCATTCTAACACAACTGATAGCAATATAAAACACTAATGATTTCATAACAAAACGCAATGTACTTGCGCGGCAATGTTTGTTGCTCCGAAACTTCACTTTTCGGCGCTATGTTTTGAATTACCAGGGCTTTGGAGTATAATACTAGAGGGTAGGAACATCAGTATTTGGTTTAAAACAATTTCTGCTTATGCCGAAAATCACGAATGCATCTTTGACATACCTTTGAGGCTTGATGTTTCTTTGAGAAAGATTTGTGGCTCTTAAGTGCCTTATTCTTTGTAGGATCTCCTGCTTGGCTCTGCTTGGAAGTCAAAACGGTCGCCGAACTTTCAGTTTTTGAAGATCTTTTAGGAATATAATTGAAGGTTGGATTTCCCTAAGTGTGAAAACCCAACGTAATAGGGCCAAAATCGAGGCTCCCGCCTATGCTTATAAAACATCTTTGTACACTAAATCGAACATGCGGACTTTGTTTTTGTGGTTATTTTTAAGATTTGAGTTTATCAAAAAAAGTTATGAACCAATTTGTACCCAAAAAAATGACCTTTTTTTGAGTACAAGTTCCATACGTGTAGAAAATTCAGTTTGACCAATTCAAAAGTAATTACAAATAGTAAAACAAACACGTAAACCTCATTTTTGTAATTATTTTTTGGATTTGAGCTTCTGAAAAAAAGTTATGAGCCAATTTGTATATTTGAAAATTGCCCTTTTATGGCATGTACAATTTATGTTATTAAGAATATTCTTTTATTAAATCTTTAATCAAATTAATATTATTTTTTTCATATTACCAAGTGTCTGGCAGTTACAAATATACTTTTATTTTTTTCATGGTAACTACCAATTTTTTATAGTAACCGTTCAAATACCCACCAAATTTTAGTTGTGAAAAAATTATTTTTTGAAAAACAACTTACCTTTAATAAAAATCAATTATATTACAATTTTGTTTGATTTTTAGGTTTTGCTTAGGCTTAGGAACAATAAATCGGTGAAAAACTAAGCATTGTTGAAATATAGTTTTTAATTTAGTTTGTTGGTTTACAAATTTTTTCTTAACATCATAAATTGCACATGTTGAAAAAGGTAATTTTTGGAGTATAAATTGGCTCATAACTTCTTACCAATAGTTTAAATCTCAAAAATGACAACAAAAATGAGCTCTACGTGTTCTATTTAGGCTCTAAAAATGTTTTACAACATGTATTTACTGTTAAATCGGTCAAATCGAATTTTGGTATATGTATGGAACTTGTACTTTTTTTGGCATATGCAATTAATGATGTTAATAAAAAAAATTTGTATTGTAAACAAACAAATTAAATTAAAAGTTATGTTTTAACAATGGTAGAGCAGAAGCTCGAAGAACTTTTACTTTTACCCAAGTTCCCCTCTGGCTTATAAAAAAGTTCCATAAGTTGAAAATGTTAAATTAAAAAAGTGTTTTGGTATGCATATGCAATTAAAAGATTTTGATTGGGCTTAATTGATTAATATCAAAGTTGTAAGCTTTTTAACCGCGTAAATACTGCTCTAAATAGCTTAAAATACTGTGAAATATGATATAGTCTTTATTTCTGCACTTATTTAATGAAAATTGTTAGTTTTTTTTAAAAATAGCCCCTTTTTTCTCCAAAAATAGCCCCTTTTTCAAATTTTGACATTTTTTGAAAATTTTGATAGCCCCTTTAGCCTCTTTTTGTCGAAAAAATAGCCCTTTTTTCTATTTTAGACCTGGCAACACTGCTTTTCACTATGGCCGGAATTCACAAAGCGGGGTATACACCGTGTATGTGTATCTGGTGTATACACCGTGTAAACTATGGTATATTTGGGTGTTTACATGGTGCTAACTTGTCCGGATTAACTAACTGTGTAAACACCCAAATATACCATAGTTTACAGTTTACCCACTTAGGTTAAAGTTATATACCCATTTGTAAAGAACAATAAATCGACTTTGGAGCCAACAATGACACACCATACTCAAAAGTATTCCATCAACACAGAAAATGACCAACTACGAGCCAGAGTGTCTGAACTTGAAGCTGAGCGTGATGACTTACTGAGCCGTGTTGAAAAGCTGGAAGCTGGCATAAAACCTCCAGGCAATATTGATGAAGCCGCTATTGCAAAAATCTGCTCCTGAGTTATTCAAGATCTAATACCATGGATGGAAGAGCGAATGAAAAAAGCGGAAATACAGCAAGAACACTCCACAATTGCAGTAGTTGCCGGCTTAGAAGAATCAAAGAACAAACAAGAAGAAATGGAAAAAGCAAAGAAACTGGTGGAGGAAGCAATCAATAGCCCTGAGGATGGCAGGATCCCGGTGTTATTGATTGCTTCCGCATTGGAAAATCTGATACTAGCAGACCCAGGCTAATGAAATTTTGGTTTCTTAACAGCAGCATGCGAAACCGGTTTGCTAGATTGAATGGTAAGCTGCAAAAAACGGAATCTTACAAGCACGTCTATGTAAGACCATCTCTAAGTAGTGACCAGCGCAAGGATCAGATCGTGCTTTTGGCCAAAGCTAAAGAACTGCGCAGTGAAGATGAGAAAGTATTTGTAAGATACACTGACTGGTGATCTCTATCTATTTGATCAAGTTAAACAGTGCATTTTGGAAATCAAAAGCTCAGAGAAAATTTCTAAGTAGGAAAGAACGCAACCCAGTTGCCCTTTAGTTAATTCAAAAGCAAGTAAATTGCATAATAAAAAATCCAATTTTCAAAAAATTAAAACATTAAATTCAAGATCTCTTTTAAACTGTCTTAATGAATTTGAGCTGTTGCTTTCAGGTGCTAATATAAATTATGGTTCACCTGATGTAATATTTGTTCAGGAGACCTGGCTAAATGAATCCATTGCAAATCAACTAATAATTAAGAATTATGGTTACAATGTTGTGAGAAAAGATAGGCCTGAGGGAAGAAGTGGGGGTGTCCTACTTCTTATTAACACTAAAATAAAATACAGTGAAGTCACAATCAATGAAAAATATTTAAGTTTAGAAACAATCATAGTCAATCTTAGGGTAGTGCATTTAATTTCAGCACTTTTCCCAATTGGGCGTTTTTAATTTTGGACTATATCTTTGATAATCCTGGACGGAATACGACGTTTGATAGCTCAAATGAGAGCTAATTATATGTAGATGACTGTCGTGAGCTTTTTATTTGTTATGTTATGATATTTTCATGTGAAATTGTGATTTACAAAAAATAAAATTGTTACTCTTTTTAGAATATGGGCATTTTATGAATACGCAATAAAATGGTTTAAAAATTAAACTGTCCTGGTAAAATATAGTCTATTTTCCGAATTTTTAGTCCCTGTGGTTCTACGATGCGTCTGTGGTGAGCAATCGTTATAAAATAAAATAGTGTAATTTCAGCACACATATTGCTGTAGGTAAAAACAGGTTGAATTAAGTGGTCGGGTGTTAAATTATAGTTGTAAATAGTTAAAACACAACGTTTAAATGTGTAGGGGTCATAGCACTGCATTTAAACTCGGTTAAGGGAGTTCTTTTAAAAAGTGCCAAAATTAAATGCCCTTTTTTCCCAAATTTTGCCCATTTTGATACCATTTAGCATGTTAGCTGAAACTTTTTGCCAGTTACACGTTGAACAACAAGTAAAAGCCTAAATTAAAGAAAACTGTCTGGAGATTATGATAGGCTTTAAAATTTTTAAAAATTATGATTTTTTGACTGAGAAACAATCGATTGTTTGTAAAGTGCCAAAATTAAATGCATACATTTAATTTCGGCAATTTTCCATTTTTTTTAAAAACTGATTTAATTAAATAAAAAAAACTACTTTCGTACAGTGAAACTTTTGTTACGCTACGCAGTATCGTAAAAGCTTTAAAGTGAGCTTTAAAAGCTTTAAGGTGGAACACTACAGTTAAAACCGCACAATCTTTGTACAGTCACTGTTCATTACAGCTGTAACCAATTTTTAAAAACTACATACTGTATTAATCCTCATGTCCTGAACATCATTTTTTATATTTTGATGAAACATAAAAATTAAAAATAAGCTGTGGCAATGGTCCACAAAGGGGATTCCGACAAATCGCAGGTTTTTTTCACAAAATGACATATAAAATTTTTTTGTGCAAGTCGATTTTAAAAATTTTTTGTACGTAATTAGAAGACGAGTAGATAAAACTTTCCTGTTGTTTTCAGCAAAATCGTATAGAAAAAACTCGAGAAAACCCGACATTTTGAAAAGTTTTTTGAGAAAATTTTATTAACTTTGGAGCCTAATTTTTCAGTAGATCTCTATACAATTTTTAAATAAACAACGCCAATATTTCTAACCCGTTGAGTTCTCAATTTTGATATATATTTTGTTAAAATCGGTCTGTAAACAAATTTTCATAATTTTGCAACGAATGAATTTGATTTGACGTCGGGAAATACATTTTGAAACATTCGTTTAAAAGTACTTTTTAACAAAGGTATCCAAGACAAGTAGTAGGCGAGTGGTTAGAGCGTAAGACTCAGCATAGAGAAGGTCCAGGTTCGAATCCCCCTGGGAGTTATTTTTTAACACCAAAAAAAAGTTTGTTTTTTTAATTTTTTTAACTTTTTAATTAAAAAAATGTACATTATTCAATACTGTATTCAACCCAGAGTACGTACTTTAAGGTGGTTTTGAAGTAAAACCGGGGTAGAGTCAGAGTGTCCCTCCTAGGGGAGGTCGCAACCCCCCTAGCGCCCCCTCAGGGGTCAAATCAAAAAACGAAGTTCGGATTTGTAATCAGGACCCCCAAAAACCCACGAGTGGTTGTTTTTGAAAAAATCAAAGAAATTTTTGGAACTGTAGTGTTCTACCCTAAAATGAGCTTTAAAAAATTAAACATGAAAATCGGGCCATACAGTGAAAAGTTACATTGGAAAAACAAAAAAGTGCCGAAATTAAATGCACTACCCTATTATTCAAAGTAACAAAATCCGTTTAATTAATGTTTACAGACCTCCTAATATAAATACTGAGGAAGACTTACTAATATTAGATTATTTAAAGGTTTATATAAATAATCACACAGATACATCTGTACTACTAGGCAACTTGAACCTACCAGGTATTAGGTGGGATTCTGACACATTGCTAAGCAACTCTCAAAATGAAACTAAATACTTTACAACGTTTATGACACTAGGGCTTTCTCAAATTGTTTCTGAACCTTCTCGTGGTAAAAATTTTTTGGATATAGTACTTACAAACGACCCTGAGATTTTCAATAAAGTAAAGCTTGCTCCTAATTTTGGAAACTCAGATCATGCTGTAATCTGCTCTGAAATTAATTTATGCTTGTATAATGAAAATCGCCATCACATATCAAACCTTTTGGTACCTGATTTTAAAAATGCTGATTATCAAAGTATTGCTTGGTTTCTTTCATCTCAATACTGGGATCATAACTTTAAACAATTAAGTAAAGTCCAAGAATACTGGGATAAATTTATTAAAATAATTACAGAAAGTATAGTTTTACATGTACCTTTTAAAAACAAATATGAAATAAGTACAAAGAAAAAATGTCACTATCCTAAATACATATATAAACTCCAAAATAAAAAGAAACAAATGTGGAAAACTAGACATAATAACATAAATTTTAAAGATTTCAAAAAAATTTCTAAAAAATATACAAAAAGTGTTAAAAAATTTAATTCAGATAAAGAAGAAGAAGTACTTAGATCCAAAAATATTGGTCATTTTTATAAATTTATTAACAAAAAAATTAAACCCAAAGATAATATTCCTCCCATAAAGTGCAATGATGGAAGTTTTGCAACTGAAGATGTGCAAAAAGTTAAAATTTTTGGAGAATTTTTCAGCTCTGTTTTTACTACAGATGACAAAAATCTCCTCTATTTTGAACCTTTAAGTGATATCAAACTTGAAAACATAAATTTTACTGTCAGAGATGTTTTAAAATTCCTCAAAAAGTTACCAAACAAACTCTCACGTACTCCTGATACCTGCCCAATTTTTAAAACGTCTGGCTAAAGTCATTGCAGAACCACTTTCAATAATTTTTCAAAAATCATTCAACAGTCGTGAACTACTGCATGATTGGAAAACTTCCCTTACTACACCAGTTTATAAAAAATGTGCTAAATGTGAAAAAGATAATTACTGTCCAATTTCACTTACTTGTTATTGTTGTAAAATCATGGAACAAATAGTAAAAAGTGAGCTTTCTATCTTTTTTGTAAACATATTATCTCAGTTTCAGCATGGTTTTAAAGATAAAAGCTCAACAATTACTCAACTCCTTGATTGTTATAACGATTGGACTACTGCTGTTAATGACAAAAAATCTGTTGATGTGGTATACTTGGACTTTGCAAAAGCTTTTGATTTGGTGTCACATCAAAAGCTTTTGTATGAATTAAATAAATATGGAATTTCTGGAAAGCTCTTAAAATGGATAGAAGCATTTTTAACTGATAGGGAAATGAAAATAGTAATAAATGATACTATTTCTGATTCCTATCCAGTTAGCAGCTCAATACCACAGGGTTCTGTTTTAGGACCGTTTCTTTTTTTGATTTTTGTTAATGACATCGTAAATTGTGTACAAAATTCAGAAATAAGGCTTTTTGCTGATGATGCAAAAGTCTACTGTAGTTATTCAGAGATATGTGATAATACAATCAAATTACAAGATGATTTAAATAGAATTGCTAAATGGGCTAGTGACTGGCAGCTTAGTCTGTCAGAAAATAAATGTGAAGTTCTGCACATAAATAATGAAAAAATGAAAATCAAACGGATTAGGGTAGTGCATTTAATTTTGGCACTTTTTCGTTTTTCCAATGTAACTTTTCACTGTATGGCCCGATTTTCATGTTTGATACCTCTTTTTAAAGCCTTTTTGATACTGCATTGCGTCATAAAAGTTTCACTGTACAAAAATTGTTTTTTTACTCAATTAATTCAGTTTTTAAAAAAATGTAAAATTGCCAAAATTAATTGTAGGCATTTAATTTTGGCACTTTACAAACAATCAATTGTTTCTCAGTCACAAAATCATCATTTTCAAAAATTTAAAAGACTATCATTATCTCCAGTCCAGACAGTTTTCTTTAATTTAAGCTTCTACTTTTTACAACGTGTAACTGGCAAAAAATTACAGCTAAAATGCCAACTGGTATCAAAATAAGCAAAATTTGGGAAAAAAGTGCATTTAATTTCGGCACTTTTTAAAAGTACCCCCTTAATCAAGTTTAAGTGCAGTGCTATGATCCCTACACATTTCAACGTTGTTTTTTAACTATTTACAACTACAATTTAACACCCGAGACCCGACCACTTAATTCAACCTGTTTTTACCTACAGCAATATGTGTGCCGAAATTACACTATTTTATTTTATAACAATTGCTCACCACAGACGCAACGTAGAACAACGAGGACTAAAAATTTGGAAAATACACTAGATTTTACCAGGACAGTTTAATTTTTAAACCAATTCATTGCGTAATCATGAAATGCCCATGTTCTAAAAATGAGTAACAATTTTATTTTTTGTAAATTACACAATTTCACATGAAAGTATCATAACATAACAAATAGTAAGCTGACGACAGTCATCAGCATATAATTAGCTCTAATTTGAGTTATCAAACGTCGTATTTCGTCCAGGATTACCAAAAATATAGTCCAAAATCAAAAATGCCCAATTGGAAAAAGTGCCGAAATTAAATGCACTACCCTATTACTTAAATAATAAGAAATTACCTAAAACAAATTTAGTAAACGATCTAGGGGTATATAGGGTAGTTCATTTAATTTCGGCACTTTTTTGTTTTTCCAATGTAACTTTTCATTGTATGGCCCGATTTTTATGTTTAATAGCTCATTTTGAAGCTTTCACGATACTGCGTTGCGTCACAAAAGTTTCACTGTACGAAAGTAGTTTTTTTACTTAATTAAATCAGTTTTTAAAAAAACGGAAAATTGCCAAAATTAAAAATATGCATTTAATTTTGGCACTTTTTAAACAATCGATTGTTTCTCAGTAAAAAGTCATCATTTTCAAAAATTTAAAAGCCTATCATTATCTTCAGACAGTTTTCTTTAATTTAAGCTTCTACTTGTTGTTCAACGTGTAACTGGCAAAAAGTTACAGCTAAAATGCCAAATGGTATCAAAATGAGCAAAATTTGGGAAAAAAGTGCATTTAATTTCGGCACTTTTTAAAAGGACCCTCTTAATCGAGTTTAAGTGCAGTGCTATGACCCCTACACATATCAACGTTGTCTTTTAACTATTTACAACTACAATTTAACACCGAACCACTTAATTCAATCCGTTTTTACCTACAGCATATGAGTGCCGAAATTACACTATTTTATTTTATAACGATTGCTCACCACAAAGGCAACGTAGAACCACGGGGACTGAAAATTCGAAAAATAGACTAAATTTTACCAGGACAGTTTAATTTTTAAACCAATTTATTGCGTAATCATGAAATGCCCATGTTCTAAAAACGAGTATCAATTTTATTTTTTTATAAATCACACAATTTCACATAAAAATATCACAACATAATAAATAAAAAGCTCACGATTGTCATCTACATATAATTATCTCTCATTTGAGCTATCAAACGTCATGTTCCGTTCAGGATTACCAAAGATATAATCCAAAATCAAAAATGCCCAATTGGGAAAAGTGCCGAAATTAAATGCACTACCCTATAAACAGTAATTTAAAATTCTCAATACATTGTCAGAAAATAGCAAGCAAGGCTTTGAAAACAATCAATCTAATTTTTAGATCTTTCAAATCACAATCAATAAAAAATTATCTCACTGCCTATAAAAGTTTTGTCCGTCCAGGCGTAGAGTATGCAAGTCCTGTTTGGAATCCATACATGAAAAAAGATAAATACATCTTAGAAAAAGTCCAAAGAACATTTACCAAAAGAGTTTTCAAAAGATGCAATTTGTATGATAATGGATATAATTATAGATTAAACTTTCTCAATTTAGAAACTTTGGAAGAACATAGAGATAAGATAGATTTGATTGAAACATTTAAAATAATAAATGGTTTTGTAAACTTATACCCAGATAAATATTTTCTATTGAATGAAAATCCAACCAGAGGGCATTCAAAAAAAATAAATGTTAAACACAGGAGAATAAATTGTAAGAAATATAGTTTCTTTAATAGAGTCACATATAAATGGAACTTGCTGAGTGAAGCTCAAGTTAGCTCTACTTCATTGTGTCATTTTAAAAAGTCTTTACAGCAGAAATAAACTTCTATTGGAACGCCAAATGACTAAGAAAAGAGCTTTAAATTTAAAGCCTTTAGTCATTTTTTTTTCTAGCGAGCCAGGACTTCTTTTTTATTTATTTATTTTTTATTATTTTTTTATTTAATGATCAGATAACAGAATTAATTTTATACTAAGCATAGTCTATGCATAGTTTAATTCATACTGTTTTCATCATTTCATTGTATTTTTTTTCTCTTTTTCTATTTTTTTTTCTTTTTTTTTTGTTGAGTTTGCCAGTTTCCAGGGTTTCCATCAACCCTAGTGTGGTCCGTCCGGCACGCCTCTCGCCTTGCTCACCCCCTCTTCCCACTCCCGGAGGAGCTCAGCAACCGCTACGGGGTTTGCCCAAAGGTCCTCTGGTCCCAGTGTCGTATTGATGTGTGTGCATGTAAAAAGGTGTTGTGTTGTGTGTGTTTGTGTTTTGCATAGCGGGCAGTTTGGTGATGTGTGTTGTGTTGGATTGATTTTGTGTAGGTAGGAGTAGAGGAAAGGAAAGGACCCCGCGAGGAAGATTTTCTTCCTCACTGCTTATTGCTGGTGCTTTTGTTTGAAGTATTGGGTTTATTGGAGTGTTATTTATGTGGTTTGTGACTGTGTTTGTGTGGATTTGTTGTTTTAGTGCTTTGTAAGTTTTGTTGTGTATGTCTGTGGGTATGTTTGTTGTGTAGTTGTTGTTGTGAAATATTGTTTGCTTTTTGAGCCTGCTGGGTGCAGGTTGTTGTGTTAAATAATTAAGTGGGTTGTTTGTGTACATGGCCGCCAATTTTGCTTGTTTTGCGTGGAGTTGGATGTGTGTTGCTATTGGGAGGACTTTAGCCTCTGTGTGTATGATGTGTGTGTTTGTGTCTGTGGTGTGCCCTGTTGCGACCCTGAGAGCTGTGTTTTGTATTGTTTGTAGTTTGCTGATTTGTGTGTGTGATGTAGTGGGGCCCCAGACTGTGCTGGCATACTCGATTATTGGTCGAGTGATTGCCTTGTATGTGTGTATGAGTGTTTCTTTTGGTTTACCCCACGTTGTTGCTGTGAGTGCGTTTATGATTTTGAGTGTTTTGCGTGCTTTGCTGTGTGTGTTTGCAATGTGTGTGTTGAATGTAAGCTTGGGGTCAAATGTGAGCCCCAAGATTTTTGGGTTTTTGGTTGTAATGAGTGTTGTGTTGTTTATTTGTAGTGATAATTGTGTGTTGTACTCTGCAGGGTCTGGTGTGAATAGTGTGGATGTTGTTTTGCTTGCATTTAATGTTAGTTGGTTGTTGTCTGTCCATGCTTGTATTGCGTGTAGGTATGGTTGTATTTGTTGTTGAGCTATGTGGTGGTTTGGGTGTGATGCATATATTGTGATGTCGTCTGCATATGTTATGATGTGTACGTTTGGTGGTGGTGTTGGTATGTCTGCGGTGTAGATGTTGAATAATGTGGGTGATAGACA
>JASAMX010005363.1:0-40910 GCA_030248175.1 Microlaimidae sp. YZB2_3
TTCAGCAGTAAATTCGACATTCAAAAGATTTAAAGTTGTTTTTTTTGCTGTTTAGGTTGATTTTGCAGTTTCTAGGTCAACAATGCATAAGAGTAGAAAATGTCCGACTGTGTGTTAAACAGTTGTTCAAATTATGAAGATATGACGGATATCCAAATGTACAATAAGGTCTCGAAGAGGATTTTGTAAAATTATATTAGCAAAAAGGAGGCGAATAAAACCGGACATTAAAAATTGCCCCAAAATTTCTTACAAAAAACAATTTTTGAACATTCTTAAAAAAATTTTTATAATACAAAAATTGAATACAACATACAGTAAAGTAAAGTAAAGTAAAGTAAAGTAAAGTAAAGTAAAGTAAAGTAAAGTAAAGTAAAGTAAAGTAAAGTAAAGTAAAGTAAAGTAAAGTAAAGTAAAGTAAAGGAAAATAAAGTATTTTATTAGTTGCAAAGGTTATGTAATATAACACTAAATTTACAACTTGTGAAACGCAAATAAAATACATGAATTACATTAAGTCAAATAAACAATTAATAATTTAAACACAAAAAATGACAATGTAAAGTTTAGGATTTAAAAAGTAATTTAAATAAAATACTATATTTAGATTTTTTAGAGTATTTTTCAGATCACACACTAGTTTGGGTTTATTTGACTGGGTACAAAAATTTATGCAGTAAAACATTATTTAACATTTTTAATTTTTTTAAGTAAAATTTGCACAGAATTAGCAGATACTACTTCGGCTGGTAGATTATTCCAAACAGACACTAATCTATTGTTAAAAAAGTATTTTGCTACATCTGATTGAAAAATATTTGATTTAAGTTTAAGGCCATTTCCTCTGGTAAAAGTCGACATATTAATATTTATGAAATTTGAAACATCAACAAGATTATTATAGGCAAATAAAATGTAGCTGACCGCGATATTTGTAGTATTAAATCGACTATTTAACCACAAAACCATTCAAAATTTTTCACTAAAGTTGGTTAATAACAAAGATTAAAAACTGTGTTTTAATATTTATTTATAAAATTACTTAATTTGTAACATAAATTCAAACTCTTTAAAGGCTAAAGTTGGTTAATTTTTGTATATTTTGTGAAAAGGTGGAATTCA
This sequence comes from Microlaimidae sp. YZB2_3, assembly GCA_030248175.1. Lineage (NCBI taxonomy): Eukaryota > Metazoa > Nematoda > Chromadorea > Desmodorida > Microlaimidae > Microlaimidae sp. YZB2_3. Next base: position 1,123 of record JASAMX010005363.1, read on the forward strand.
AAAAATTCGCGTTCTTATTTGTTTTTTTTAAACGTCATTACCGCACAATTTTAATTGGTTCCCTCCTGTCTGCATTCTAATTTTCAGCGTCAGCCAGATATAATTCGACCATAATCATTTTATGGCAAAGAATCGAATTGTTTGCTGTGTTCTTTGTGCAGCACCACTTTTTGTACGAGTTTCATAATCGACATGTTGGAAAAGCATCTAAAGTAAAGTTTTTTGGTCAATTTGCGCTGAATATTTTCTAAACGATTTTTATCCATTTCAAGATAAGGGTTCCAAACAAAAGTTTCAAATTCTAGCAAAGGTCGTATAATGATTTGTAACTTTGCAAGAGAAGATTCATGTTTTCCAGTTTGCCATCCAGTAATTATCATTCAGTTTATTACTGATAATGTCAGTGCAGTAATGGGATAATTGGATTCTTAGGATAGGATAATACTTAGGATAATGGGATTCTTACTGATAATCTTTCTGAAAAATGTAACTTGTTTAATAATTATTTTCAAGTGTTTTTACACAAGATAACGGTATCCTACCTGAGTTTTTTATATGAGTTAACAATTACAAAGGAATATTTTTAGTGTCTTTTCCTATAAATCTGGTTGAAAAAACACTTAATAAATTACCAAATAAAGTTTCACAAACTCCCGATAGCATTCCAGCTTTGTATCTAAAAAATATAGCTAGTACCATAGCTGGACCCCTTGCAAAAATCTTTGAAATCTTTATGGAAACCGGGGAAGTTCCTGAATTGTGGAAAGATGCTTATGTAGTACCTGTATTTAAAAAAGGTGTTTGTTGTCTAAAGGAAAATTATAGGCCAGACCTGTGCACTGCCCCCCCCAGGTTTTATTAGGGGGGGCAATTCCAAAACGGGGGGGCACAGGGGGCAACTTTTTTGAAACGGGGGGGGGTAATAAAACGAGGGGCAAGCAGGGGAGAAAGAAAAAGAGAAAAAGAAAAAAAGAAGAGAAAAGAAGGGAAAAGAGAAAAAAAGGGACAAAAAAGCAAAAATAAGGTAAAAATAGGTCTTAAATGGCTTAAAATACATTGAAATAGGCTAAAAACTGCAAAAAAATTGCGATGATGGCGTCATCATAGATCAAAAATGGCGTTATAATTTTAGGGTATTTTTTCATTTTTTTTTGGGGGGGAGGGCAATAAAACGGGGGGGGGAGGCAGATCCTCCAATAAAACGGGAGGGGGCATTTCCAGACCGTGCACAGGTCTGATAGGCCGATATCATTAACATGTTTAAACTGTAAGGTTATTGAAAGTATTATTGTTGATGCAATGTTAAAATATTTAAGAACAAATAACTTAATTCACCCTGATCAGTTCGGTTTTTTAAAACGTAAATCAGTAGGGTTACAACTTCTTTCCACGTTGTCTAATTGGGTCAAAGCTGTCGATAAAAAAAATCATGTTGACGCTGTGTATATTGATTTCTCAAAAGCCTTTGACTCCGTCAGTCATCAAAAATTATTATGCAAATTAAAATCATATGGAATTGGCTACAAATTATTTTCTTGGATATCCAGTTTTTTAACTAACCAAAGGCAAAAAGTTATCTTGACTGCTAATTCATGTGTTTTAGAAAATTTTGTTAATTCAGATTTTGCAAATGTTACTAGCGGGGTGCCGCAAGACAGCGTGTTGGGACCTTTACTTTTTTTAATTTATATAAACGATATGCCAGATTGCTTAGGTGCCGAAACGTCTGTAAAACTTGTCTCTGATGACGCGAAATTATATTCAATCATAAACAATAATGATAATTTTCATTTCAAAATAGTCTGGACAGTTTCTGCGCCTGGGCACACAGATGGCAACTTAATATTGCTCTTTCAAAGTGTAGTGTATTACATATAGGCAACAATAATACTAAACACGAGTATAGATTAAATGATACTATTATTAAAAGTGAAACATGTGTGCGGGATTTAGGAATCTCAGTGTCTTCTAATTTAAAGTTCTCTAACCATTGTATCAATATGACTGCTAAAGCTTATAACCGAATGTGCCTTCCTTTTTCGCGCTTTCAGAACTAAAAACATGAATCTTCTCTTGCAAAGTTACAAATCATTTATACGACCTTTTCTAGAATTTGAAACTTTTGTTTGGAACCCTTATCTTGAAATGGATAAAAATCGTTTAGAAAATATTCAGCGCAAATTTACTAAAAAACTTTACTTTAGATGCTTTTTCCCACATGTCGATTATGAAACTCGTACAAAAACTGTCTGCACGAAGAACGCACAACGATTTGATTCTTTGCTATAAAATGATTATGGTTGAATTATATCTGGCTGACGCTGAAAATTAGAATGCAGACAGGAGGAAACCAATTAAAATTGTGCGGTAATGACGTTTAAAAAAACAAATAAGAACGCAGATTTTTTTTAATTCCACCTTTTTACAAAATATACAAAAATTAACCAACTTTAGCCTTTAAAGAGTTTGAATTTATGTTACAAATTAAGTAATTTGATAAATAAATATTAAAACACAGTTTTTAATCTTTGTTATTAATCAACTTTAGTGAAAAATTTTGAATGTTTTTGTGGTTAAATAGTCGATTTAATACTGCAAATTTCGCGGTCAGCTACATTTTATTTGCCTATAATAATTTTGTTGATGTTTCAAATTTCATAAATATTAATATGTCAACTTTTACCAGAGGAAATGGCCTTAAGCTTAAATCAAATATTTTTCAATCAAATGTAGCAAAATACTTTTTTAACAATAGAATAGTGTCTGTTTGGAATAATCTACCAGCTGAAGTAGTATCTGCTAAGTCTGTCCAAATTTTTCGTAAAAAAAATTTAAAATGTTAAATAATGTTTTATTGCATAAATTTTTGTACCCTGTCAAATAAGTCCAAACTAGTGTGTGATCTATAAAATAAAGTTAAGAAACCTAAATGTAGTCTTTTTCGTTTTTTTTTTAAATCCAATATATTATACTTTGTCATATTTTTGTGTGTAATTTATAAATTGTTTATTTTTCTTTATGTAATTTATTTTTTCTTTATTTGCATTTCACAAGTTTACTTTACTTTACTTTACTTTACTTTACTTTACTGTATGTTGTATTCAATTTTTGTATTATAAATTTTTTTTTAAGAATGTTCAAAAATTGTTTTTTGTAAGAAATTTTGGGGTAATTTTTAATGTCCGGTTTTATTCGCCTCCTTTTTGCTAATATAATTTTACAAAATCCTCTTTGAGACCTTTCTGTACATTAGGATATTCGTCATATCTTCATAATTTGAACAGCTGTTTAACACACAGTCGGACATTTTCTACTCTTATGCATTGTTGACCTAAGCAAAACCAAAAAATCAACCTAAACAGCAAAAAAAACAACTTTAAATCTTTTGAATGTCGAATTTACTGCTGAATATGAAAGAGAAAAAATTCTTTTTTAAATGTCAAATTTTTTGAATTCGGTTTTTCGTACGCATTTGTATAACAAGAAAAATCAATAAAATTACAATTTTTGGATTTTTTTACAGCTACCCGCATAAGATCTATATTAGCTTTACACCAACCAAAAAAATAACTTGTGCATAGATTTTAGCAACAGATGCTGGTCTAAAAGGAGAAATCCGTTTTCAGCTACATAAATTGGGGCACCGATTTACTGATTTAATTTTCAGTGCTGTTTCAGAAGACTCTTCTTTGCAGTGTGCTGTCAAATGCGGTCGCCTGGACCCTTGCGTAGTTGTCAGTTTTAGCAAAGTTCAGCTCAATGGCACTTTCCATGCCACCAGCGCAATTGCACTTTTGGATTTGCGCCCACCAGCGTTGCGGATAGGAATTTTAACACCTAGATAAAAGAAAAAAATATTCTGACACAATAAACTTTAAATTTTTTTTATTGTTTTTTTATCAAAATAACATACTTATTTTTTCTTAAAAAAGTTATTTACTGTAAAATTTTTTCATTCCATACGTACCAAAGTTTTTAAAGATTATTAAAACCCATTTTTAGTGATTCACAATTATTCAAATTTTAAATTTATATTTATATTTGACAGCTTTGTTGTATGATTTCGCTAACAGTTTATATTCTATTTTTTAAGTTTAATTTTTAAGAAATGTTTTACCCTGGCATATAATGTATCATTTTAAAGCTATTTTCTTGCTAGTTTCAAAAATAAAACAAAAATTGGTTTAGCTTGATTTTATTAATACAAATACAGACACTTTTGTACCATAAAAAATTTTAGAGAGTCTTTTAATTTTTTTAACACTGTCTGTGTTCATATAAAAGCCCTGACTGTGCTGATTACAACATTTAATTTTTAAATTATAACAACCGCTAGAGGATTAAAAATTATACTTGGAACAAACAAACTAAAAAGTTAAATAAAAAAAACCTGAAAATTTTTGTGACACAGTAGAATCTACATTTTGCTTAACCTGCCTTGCGTTAAAATAAAGAGTAAACATAATTACTAATTTCCGTTCAAAATATTGTTAAATGTTTATGGCTTCAATTGTCTTTATATTCCATCAATTATAATGAATTTACATTTACATTCAATTGTGTCAGAGTGTCAAAATGGAATATCCAATTGTCCTCAAAATTTTGATTTGTAATGTCCAATCGTATATTCCAATTGCTGTCAGGATGTCTAATTAGAATGTCCAATTGTACATATTAATTAACATCGTTTTCTTCATAGTTTTTGATTTTTTTGTATTTTTTTGTATTTTTCCTGTTTAATTTTAATAAAACTGCTAAGTTTAAAGCAATTTTTTTAGTTTATGGCTATTTTATGCTATATATGTAAAACTGTATATGTATTTGAGCGCTTCTCTAATTTTCTCTGATCAAACACCTAAAGTGTAATTGCGTTTTTGTAAGCTTGATTTTTTTGTTTACATCTTTATAAACTTATGGCAAAATATAAAAGGCATTGCACATTTTAAAACTTAAGTGCGCTTACTAAATATATTCACATTCGTTTGGTTATCTCTCTGGAAAGCTAAAATAATTATGTTTCTTGTTTTTTCTCCATTTCGAACATCAAGAATAAAATATGGTATGTTTAAATTTTTGCATCTTTGCATCTAAATTGTTTTAATCAAATCATATCCAAACCATTAGTTCTTAACCACGATTATAGAGATATGATCGTGGTTTCCTGCTTGCTTCAGATTTAGCAATTAAAAAAAGCAAGCAATTCTAATTCAAGCAAGCAAGGCTTTGCAGGATAATTCCATTAGCAAGCAGAACAGCCAGAAGTTCTGTACAACAATATGTACGAAGCGTAGTGTCAAAATCATGAGTATTGGTACTTACTTTTTAGAAGAGCATAGTTGAATCAAATAGATAAATAGAACTTATTTTAATCCTATGATTCATCCGATCAAATAGCTCCTTGTGCTACGTTCAATAATTTTATACGCCTCCTGATTTGCATTCTTCAGTAAAATAATCAGGACAGTAGCAAGCATTATAAGTTAAAGATACAAAGTACATGCAAACAATTATAAAACGTTTTACATATATGTACCCACCTGTTCATTTGACATTTTTCTTGTTATAATCAATGTTACTTTCTGTTATGCTATGTTCTGTACTAATGCTACCATTAATTCCTAAAAAAAATTCAACTCACTCACAGTGTTTTTCAGATCTCTTTACTTTTATTATTCACGATTCACGTACGTACGTAAGTATTATTAGTCTTTATTATTCACGTACGTAGCGTATAGACTTTTGCAATCAGTCAAAATTAAAAAAAAGGATGCTCGTTAGTACAGTGAAAAAACCTATGTCTCAAAAGAAGCAAAAACTTTTTGAGTGAAAGATAAGAAACACCGCTTAGAATATGCCGCCGCTGATAGAACAAGCTATTATTTCCAGTATTTTCTGAAAATTTGAGCACGGTTGAAACCCTAATTTTTTTAATGATTGTTTGAATGCGGCAAGTTTTTGTGTTTTTTTTTCAAAAAAAATTGTTTGCACATCCCATTATCACTTTAAACTCTGAAAACTCTTTGAGTCTTGCCTAGTGATCGACCGGGGCCCCGGCCCCAGGCCCGGCTTGCCCCATCACTTTTTTGCAACCCCGGCCCCGACCCCGGCAATTAAGCTGTCAAAAAAGCCGGGGCGAACCGGGATAAGGACCCCTAAGAATACAAATTTCAAAGCACTTTTTTACAATTTTAAAAAGTGATAAATATATAAAATTTTATTTAAAGAGCTAATGTAATCGCTTCAATATAGGAGGATATTTATTATTTATATTTTAAGATTTTATTAAAACTCTATTTTAATAAGATTCTTTATTTTAATTATGAGTCATTATCTTAAAAATTTGAATACTTTTTTAGCATTAAAAAACCATTTTGTAGATTTTATTTGCAAGATTAGGGTTTGACATTAGAAGTCCATTCATGAGACGTATACAATAAATATTCGAGTTATTATAATATCATTGTTTATATCAAAAATATATAACTCAAGAGAAGTTTCGGCTATGTGTTATGCTATATGCTCTATTGCCCGTAGTTAAACCTCTGTTCATGTGAAAAATGACCTTTTTTTTCTAAGTTACGCATTAGGTACTGGGGTACTTGTGTGACACTTTTTTTCCTTACTGAATTACATATTAAGTAACTTCATTCAGAGATACACATCTCTGGTGTCTAACACCCTAAATTGGTGGCCGAAATTAAGGCGTGGCCGAAATTAAGTCAGTTACCTTATGTATTTTCAAAGTAAAAATTTTAAACAATACTTCTGTAAATTGTAAATTGATTAAAATATGTAAATCTGACCTTGTGATTGGATGGCCTTGAAAATCTAAAAAATCTTATATACGTAGATTAAATCAGCTATATCTTTAGATTAAAAAAAAAACTACAGCTAAAGTTTTTCCAGCTTAAATTAAGAGCGTAACCGCTCTCCGCCACAGAAAAACTAACCCTATCAACTGATAGCGCATCATTGATTACATATTTCTACCAAATTTCATGTTTATTGGTTGATTTAATCTAAAATTATAACAAATTTTTTAACGCAGCAGCCCATTTTTTAACGCGCGGCGCCGTGGGCTTAAATCGCCCCGTGGCGCCCCCGCGCCACCCATGATAGAAACATAAATTATACATTTTTACTTACGCCGCGGCACCTAACGCCGCGCTTCAAGCGGCGGCGCAAATATAATTGATGATAGGCTATCGACTGGTGATATTAGTTTTGTTGTGGCGCGAAGAACCACTATCTAATGATCTAATTTGCTGCCTAAAAATTTCTCTAAAAATACGTATCTAATGCGTTACGGATCTAATCTAAAAATCAGCTACAACTTTAACGCTTTACGCTACATCAAAACTATCGTTAGCAATCGATATGCCATCATTTTTTTCAAATGTCTTAAAATTGTTATGTTTACTAAAGGTAAACCAAACGTAGCTGCAACAATGTGCTCACGTGACTAATTAAAACACGCCCACATCACTGGAGAAATTTTTTCATTCACACAAAATCAGCAATTTTTAGAAAATGCTATGTGTTTGTGAAAATTGTAATTTATAAATCAAATGTTAAGGTTTCTCCTGATTGTTTTCACTGCAAAGCGTTAATTTATTTATGAGCGTTTACGAGCGCAACAGACCGCGTTGCGGGGAACAAAGGAATAGACTACTTTTGCGCACATTGAGAAATTTGAGCAATTTGAATTAACAAAAAGAGACTGTTTTAAGGCGTTTAGAAACGCTAAGGCTATAACTTTTTAGCCTTATAAAAACTGTTTTAGCACGAAAAACACAACTTACATTTAAAGAAAAATTAAGTAAATTCTATTTTTTAATTGATTAATTCAGTTAGAGGCTTGAGTTTGAATTAGATTTAAATAATTAATTTTTTAGAAATTTACCGATTGAAAAATAGAACGATATTTTTACGAAGCCAGTGGTTGTCCTTGACGACACACCACTGAGGGTTTTATGTAACCTATTTAACTTAGTTAAAATTAGCTACCAAATACGGTGGTAGATTACGTGCAAATTTGTGCAAAATTCCTTATTAAATACCTGTACCCAAGTTCGTAGTCACTCCACCATAGCACTTCCGAAAATGCCGCCTTAATCTCAAGGAGAGTTCACAGACAGCCCCTGCGAACTCTCCACTCAACACAAATTCCTTACCTAAGTTGGTCGAAACCAACTATAGCGGTTGGCATCTCAAATGGGTAATTATCGAATAAAAATAAGGCAATGATTATAAATACCTAAGCGGGTACTGCCAACGAGGGTTCCAAATCCAGCGCTACCTCTGATATTTACCGATGAACAATACGTAACTGAACGAAGAACAAACAACATAACGCATCGCTTGAGGAACTGAACTTTTTACAGGAAATGATTTGGATACTGAGTCATTAATTACAACTTTAATTTCCCGCCCAACTAAAAATTCTTTTATCCATTTTAAAAATTTACCAGAAACACCATATTTTTCTAGCTTATATAACAATTTTTGATGTGACATGGTGTCAAAGGCCTTGGCAAAATCCAAGTAAATGACATCAATTAGAAGTTTATCTTTAAATGCCTGCGTCCACTCATTAAAAGTTTCCAACAGCTGTGTTATTGTAGAACTTTTTGCCTTAAAACTAGGTTGAAACCTTGACAAAATGATATGAAAAAAGACAAGAAGTTCTTCTTTGACAAGCTGCTCCATTAGTTTACAAGAAAAGGATGTAAGTGAAATTGGACGATAATCTTCTTTTAGGCTTTTGGTGCCTTTTTTAAACAGTAGATGATTGTAGATAAGTATAAACTTAGCATATCATAATCTGCTTTTAAAAAATCAGGTATGTAGTTTTGAATCTTTTTTTTTAGAACTGTCAAGTATTTTAAGATTAATTTCAGATAAAATAGTGTCATGGTCTAATTGTGAAAAACTGGGCGCAACAGTGACATTATTCAAAATTTCTCTATCATTTGTAAACAAAAGATCCAGATAATTTTTTTCACGAGTTGGTTGTGAAACAAGCTGATACATACCTAGCTCAATAAGAAACTCAAACCAATTATTTTCATTCTGCGTGTTTGAAGTTATTTTATCTGAAGACCAATCTACCCCTGGCAGATTGAAATCTCCAGTTAAAACAATGGTTCCTACAAAGTTTTCTGTTAAATTCCTGATTAGCTCAAATATTAAATTGTCTTTTTCTTTGCTAGTACTAGGTTCTCTATAAATACCAATGAATCTCGGTTTAGATGACTTCTGTAGAATAATGTCAACCGCAACTAGTTCTATTGCATCATACTTTTCCTCCATTTCAACTTCACCTACTCTAAAAATATTTTTAATTAATAGAACTACTCCACCTCCGGGTTGCTGCTGTCTATCTTTTTGATAAACATTAAGTTCTCTATTTTTGTTTATCATATTATTAGTAGTTGTTTCAGTGAGCCATGTTTCACAAAACAAGCAGATATCAACAGCACCATAGATAGGGTCATCTCCTGAAATTAGAACATCAAGCTCGTCTAAGGAGTTAGGAAGGCTTGTTACATTCATACACAAAATTTTTATACTAGGTATAAGCTTGATATAAGGTGTTGACACTAGGAGCTCGTTTTTCCTCCATCCTGGCGAACCTCTTCTCTAAATCTGCCAACTTCTGCTGTAGGTCCGCATTCTCTGCTTCCAGTCTGGCAATTTGATCATCCTTTGTTTCTCTCGGCATGTTGCAGTGGATGCTTCTTTTCTTTTAAGTTGAAATTAAGTTTAACGTAATGGTTAAAAACCAAACGTGTTTAACAGGGCGCTGTTTCATAAAAGTTACAAACATGCCATTTCTTTGTAAAAGTATATTTTTTCTTTGTAAGCGACATTATTCTGGTCTTTCCCAGCAGAAATTTTGCCGCGCTCACGTTTTATTGGTTAAAGCGCTCGTTTTTTAAATGATGGCGGCTAAAAGATGTTCAGGTGTACTATATCAAACACGAAGTACGGTACTTTTTGTTGAATCAGCCCAGTCTATGTTTAACATTAGGATCTTTAAAGTTACAAAGAAAAAACTGAGATTTACAAAAAAGAATGGGGTTTTTACAAAGAAATGAGATGTCTGTAACTTTTATGAAACAGCGCCCAGTTTAAAAAATACAGTATATTAGATTGGTGTATAATGTGTCTATTCTTATCAGATCGGTGTTTAATGTGTTTATTCTTATCTCAAATTCAAAAATTACCGAATTCGAGTTTTTTGAACAGTTTTTAAAAATTGAAACCAACCGTACAAAACCTCATTTATTTAACGAACAAATTTTATACAAATATTCAGAAAAAAAACACCTTCAATCAATTAACCAATAGCCAAGACTCTGAGCTACTGCTTATGCCTTGATATAAGGCCCGTCAAATTCTTCTCTTCAGTCAGGATGATATCTATTACATCTATTATTATTCAACACTCATTACAACCAAAAACCCAAAAATCTTGGGGCTCACATTCGACCTCAAGCTTACATTCAACACTCACATCGCAAACACACACAGCAAAGCACGCAAAACACTCAAAATCATAAACGCACTCTCTTCAACAACGTGGGGTAAACCAAAAGAAACACTCATACACACATACAAGGCAATCACTCGACCAATAATCGAGTATGCCAGCACAGTCTGGGGCCCCACTACATCACACACACAAATCAACAAACTACAAACAATACAAAACACAGCTCTCAGGGTCGCAACAGGGCACACCACAGACACAAACACACACATTATACACACAGAGGCTAAAGTCCTCCCAATAGCAACACACATCCAACTCCACGCAAAACAAGCAAAATTGGCGGCCATGTACACAAACAATTCACTCAACCATTTAACACAACAACCTGCACCCAGCAGGCTCAAAAAGCAAACAATATTTCACAACAACAACTACACAACAAACATTCCTACAGACATACACAACAAAACTCACAAAGCATTAAAACAACAAATCCACACAAACACAGTCACAAACCACATAAATAACACTCCAATAAACCCAATACTTCAAACAAAAGCACCAGCAATAAGCAACGAGGAAGAAAATCTTCCTCGCGGGGTCAGGAGAACCCTCGCCCAACTCAGGGCAGGGAAATCTCCTTTCCTCTACTCCTACCTACACAAAATCAATCCAACACAACACACATCACCAAACTGCCCGCTATGCAAAACACAAACACACACAACACAACACCTCTTTACATGCACACACATCAATACGACACTGGGACCAGAGGACCTTTGGGCAAACCCCCTAGCGGTTGCCGAGCTCCTCCGGGAGTGGGAAGAGGGGGTGAGCAAGGCGAGAGGCGTGCCGGACGGATCTACCCAGGGTTGATGGAAACCCTGGAAACTGGCAAACTTCATATCTATTACAGGGCTCTTAGCCTCTCTCTTAAAGGATAGTTCACGTTTCGTTTAGTGACAAGTGCCAACGCGTTTTGCACCCGTTAACACTGTTACAATATCACTTGTCGCTGCGATTAAGGCCGGTTCACACCGGACTGGCATTTGATAGGTGACGCACAACACACACCCTTCATACCGCAGCAACAATCACGGCGTAATGATGTAAACGCGCGCGTTCACTATCCACTATCCACTGCCACTCCGGTGTGAACCGGCCTTTAGAACTCATTATTATTGTCGCTTGTGATTGTCGCTCATCATTATTCTACTGTGAGCTAGGCCTAAGAGTTCGGTTAAAATTTTGTCGACAATTCACGAAATTTTTGTATTGAATGTACAAAAATTTTAAAAATGGTAAAAATTTATGAAAACTGTTATTCTTCCATACTCAATATTCTATTTATTTTTTGCCTAAGACAGTATAAAGCAAAAGATATCATAGATAATTTTTTTAGTTTTCATACCAAATAAATACATCTTTTAAATAAATAATAAGCGTTCATTTTGTTTACCATAATAACAAGTAGTATTGGAAGACTAATATTTGTCAATCAACTTAGATAGGGGTATCACGTATAATATTTTGATGTTTTAACAGATAACGTTAAGATGTAATACACATATGCTAAATCAAAACTCCATCATTAATACTAATCGGCAATAGATCGTTTTTTCTACACAAGCGTAACGTTTTTTATCTTATAAATAACTTTTTGTCGTTTTTACTTTTTATGTTTTAAATATTATTTATTTAGATTATTATTTCAAAAAATGCAGTGTATTGTAATGTAATTGTTTATTAATCAATAAAAACTTGTTTTAAAATTAAAAAAAGAACATTTAAAGTATTCGTAATAACTTAAATTGTCAGCGAAAAAAAAACATCTATACAGAATTCTTGGCAGCGTACATTAAATGCCATGGACCTAGCTACCAAGCATAACAAAATTTGGGGTTAGACTCGCCCTAAATCAAAATTCGTTATTAAATAAGCAACTTTTGCCAAATTTTTCTCAATAATTGGAGATTCAAAAATGATATTAAAACAATTGCAAGTATTTTTGTAACCTTTGACCAATATTTAGGTTTTATAAGTAAATTTGTTGGGTTAATATTAAGAAAAAACCTCTTATATTGCTTTAATTTAATACCTAAAGCCGTTAACATTTTGAATAGATGTTTTATTATTTGCAATATTTCAAGTTTCAAAAATACTACAATGAAATGCATATGACCTGAAAAAAATTTTGTTTCGCGGTAGGACCGCCGCACCAAATTTTGTTATTTTAGGTAGGTCCATAATAATGATGTTTAGTAAAAAATTTTCAGGACAAATAAATTTTGCGGAAAAGTTTCCGCTGGAGTATTTCCTTCGGAACTTTTCCGTTGGATGATTTTTCCGGTGGAAAAAATATATATTACCTTTGACCGGTGTCCGGAAAAACTAAATTTTATAAAATATCCTCTGTAAGAATCACTTCTAATCCCTTATTAGGCTATAAATTTTTTGGCATTTTTCAAGAACACACTATTGAATTAAAAAAATATCATGATAAAACTTAACTTGATTTATGGGTTTTACTTCGGCTTAGTTGTTATAGTTGTATTTATGCTTTTATATTGCAAACTAAAAATGTTTAGATTTGACGCAGTAGATTTTATTAGAGTGTGAATGGATAGATTCCCACGCAAACCTAATTATGGAGAATTTATTGGTCTGGAAAATTATGAAAAAATATAATTATTTGTAACTAATCTGTGTGATGAATCACTGTTTCATCTATGTTATCCGCATCATGATTATTTATGTTTCCATGCGTAGTATCTATGTTATACGTCAAACTCAAACTACAGTTTTTTTTAACATTGGTTATCAATTTAAAGTTTTTTAGGTTTAACAGTTTCAATATCCAAATACTATTAAGCTTTTACTTAAAAAAATTATCCAAATTGTTAAAATAAATTTTTACATTCAAACCAGAAATATAAGAAATTTTTTAAGAAAAAAATATATTCAAGCAATACCAACAACCAAATAAATTAGCCGTCAATTAAAATGCTATTAGAATATTAGAAGATCGGACCCGTTGACTTCTTTAAACGTATAAAAATTTTCACATGTCTTTGTTAAACGTAACGTCCTGCTTCCAGGATAATTTATAAACGTTTTTTTTAATTACTGACAATTTAAACCTATATTCAGGATTTATCTTCACAATACAAACGAAAAGTAAATATCAAGATAAAATGCGTCAAAAATATTAAAAAAAAATGATTTCAATAAAATTTTTTAAAGTGAAATTCGCGCAATGCAAACAAGAGATAATTTTCAAAAATTAATGGTTATTGCAACCCCAGCAGAATTAGCAGAAGGCGGTTTTTGACGTCAAGATGTGAATTTTTTTTAGTTTTAATGAAATAAAGTAACTTTACAACGTTTTAAAATTAAATAAAACAAGTTTCGAAATGTTTTACTTCATTAAAATGATTACCAGCGTCTGTATTTTTTGTTGTGCAGCCAGACTCGCGTCGCAGTGCCAATATAATCTCAGCGCAAATAAAGCAGTATTGAGTGCAAAATAAGTCGCAGTCCCCACTGCAAGAAAACTAACACTGTGTTAAAAATTGCAGTGCAAGAAAACTTGCAAAAATGGCGGAATTTTGCTAGAAAAATCGCACAAAATTTCAAAAGTGCGACTTTTCTATTTTTTCGCAAAATTTTGGTCAAAAATTTAGTGTATAGTTGGACATTCTCTTGTGTTATATATTCTTCTTGGTATGGGCAAGAATATATAACACAAGAAAATGTACGGCTATACAATTAATTTTTGACCGAAATTTTGCTAGAAAAGCCGAACATACGCCAGTTTGTGCGACTTTTCTAGCAAAAATCCGCCATTGTCTGCTACATGTAGTTTCCTCGCGCTGCGATTTTTAGCACAGTGTTAGTTTTTCAGCAGGGGGACTTCGATTTTTTCGCACTCGATTCTGTTTTATTCGCACTGCGATTTTTTTGCAGTGCGAGCTTGGCTGCACGAAGCGAAGCGCAAATTATTGTTTTTAAATGAGTAAAAGTTGTTTTTTAACGTTAAAATGGTAATGAAATAAAATAACTTTCTAACGTTTTAGAGTTTAATTAAACAAGTTTTGAAGTGGTTTAATCCATTGAAAATGACTACCAGCGTCTGTATTTTTTGTTTTTGTTGTGTGCTAAAATAATCGTAGTGCGAATAAAGCAGTATTGAGCGCAAAAGAAATCGCAGTACCCACTGCAAAAAACGAACACTGTGTTAAAAATCCCAGCGCGAGAAAACTAGCAGAAAAGGGCGGGTTTTGCTAGAAAAGTAGCACATAGGTTTAAAAGTGCAAATTTTCTAGCAAAATTTTAGTGAAAGTGTACAGTTGGACATTCTCTTGTGTTATGTATTCTTGCTTTATATGGAAAAGATTTTAGGGTACAGCTTGAATTCTTCGCTATCAGTTGAAATTGTTAAAATTAGTTTATTTTTTACGCTAGTTCATTTCATAACGTTGCACATCGCAAAAATAATAGCAGACGACCGAAATTGAGGATGACCGAGTTTAAATCAGTTACCTTATATAAAAAAATCCTGGGAGAAAATAATCCGCAACTGATTGTCTCGCGGAACAACATTGTTTACAGCTGAGAGCATATTCAGACTATTGATATTGCATGCCAAATTTCACAATTTCGTGGTTTCCAGATTTTTGCATTAAACTCTTCGTTTTTCATACTGCTATTCGTTCATGGTGGGCAATAAAAAATTTCCGTTTGCCGCTATTCATTTGTAAAACTTTTGACCAAATTTAATTAAAAGAACAGATTTGGCGGAATAATTTAAAAATTTAAAATCTTGTAATGATGTTAAATTGCAAATAAACAAAGAGTTTATTGTTAAGTATTTTATTAAGTGGAAGCGTGCTATAATTTAACACCACTACGAGAATGGTAAACACAATATATACAAATTATAGTAAAGATTATTAATTGCGTAGATTTTACAATGAGCGGGGTATACCCGACGTTGGTAGTGAATCTCTCGATAATTAGGTCGGATTCGTAATAGAAGGAGTATTCACTACTTTGTTTTCAAAGTAGTGAATATAACTGAAATCCAAATAAATCCGTTTTATAAATCGACAACCAAATATTTGTAGCACGTGTGCTTTTTCTTGTTCTGGGACCAACCCAATAAACTTTATAATTTTTGCGTAATTTTCAAAACCACCAATTTTTAAATCCAAAACCCAACCACCGCGATCCGGATCCTTAAGAATTTTCCAATTTTATAACTAAAACCAATTTTAATCCCAGCCGGCAAAAACTCTTTCTTTTTGAAAACCAAACCAATATTTTATAATCCAAAAATCCTTATGTTTTATCTCGAGATTTACCACCAAACCGATAAAAAAAATTATAGGAAGTAATTCTTTTCTTGAAGGACTTCTCCAGAAAGCCCAGAAAACAATTACCTCCTTTACAATAAAATCAATTACCAAAAACTTACAATAGTTCTTGGTACTTAGCTTTCTTTACCACCAGTCTTCTTTCACAAGCCACAATAATTTTCAATACTTCTCAATATAAAAATTTACCACGAAACTCCGGCTGTTGAGCCAGCTCTCCCCCTTTTAGACTTAAGCTAATCTTATTTTCTTATCTAACGTTTGGTCGGCAAAGAATGCAAACCAATGAGCTTTCGCAGGGATTTAACCTTTATTATTCTAAGAAAACACACTTTTTGTGTGCATTTTTCAGGCAACCCACACCCCATCCACAGATCACATTTGTTTTGACCTTTGAAAAGGTCGATGAGATCGGCGGCCCAGGGTTTTATGACACCGCTCAGGAATTTATGAAATCATGATGAAATGAAATTGCAAAATCATGTTTTAAAAAATTTACTAAAACAAATTATAAGGGACTTTAAATTATTTTTTTAAAATAGATTTCCACTAACTCTCTTACAATCTAAAATCCAATAAAGTTTTTGAAACAATGCGTTTTTTTTACAAATAAATTTCTTTCAACATGCAAAATTACATAAGGAAAAGTGACCGTTCGTTAGTCTCGCATCGTTAGCCCGGCAAAAAATCACTGCGAGCTCTCGCTTGCGTTTCCCCGCTCTACCCGCTCGTCCGGTAGTCGGAAGGAAACCGCCTCTCTCTCACCACGAAAAGGCACTCATCAAGACTCGCGAAAAACGCGCACGACAATCCGCACAATTATAAAAAACACTACAACACTCTCAATATTAAACAATCAATATATAAATTTTATTTAAATTTTTAACTTAATAAAACATAAAAACATTATACCCCTAAACAACTTAAAAAAAACTTAAAAAAACTTCCTAAAAAGGAAACTATCCAAATAAAAAAATTACAATAAAACACAAAATAAAAACCGGAAGATGTACAAAAACAAAATATAAAAAAAAACAACTTATTACCAACAAAAAAAAAAAAAAACAAAAAAAAAAAAAAAAAAAAAAAAAAAAAAAAAAATAATTGCTTTTATGCCCTATTTGTTTGTATCGTCTTACCATTTTGCTTTCTTATGTTTGTGTCTTAATTATTCCCTTTTCTGTTTTTGTGGTAAATTTGAATTTTCTGTTTTTGTGCCTTAATTTCTTGTTTTGGTGGCAGATAATGCATTAAAATTCGCATGATTTTAAATTAAGGTGTGTCTTGGAACTACTCAATTCTAAACATTTTATTAATTTTAAAATGTAGTTATTATAGACAATCTAATACAAAACAAAAAGCTAAAATTAAAAATTTTTTTCAAAATCAACCAGTAATAACCAAATAGGCATATTTTTCCAAACAGCGCCACCCTTGACCCCTAAAACCACCTTTTGGAAAAAAGAACTTCCCAAAAAAAAAACGACTTCAAACTAAAAATCACTCTCCAAAGACAGATTTTACATATATAAAAAAAATACACTCTCCCCTTTTTCACACAACTCTCGTGTTCTCTTTGAGCGAACCAAAAATTAAACAAATAAAATATTGACTAATCCATTTTTCATGGTTTACATTAATCTTTACACAACGTTTTGGCAGTAAAAACACTTCACAGACGAAATAAAAAACCACACCCCAGTCGAATTTTAAAAAGAAATTCCCTATTATTTGATTCTGTTCAATACAACACAATTTGTTTCGCTACCATGTTTTCCATTTATTAAAAATCAATAACACATAAATATAAAATCCCCATTTTTTTCAAAAATTATTAAAATAATATAAAAAAAAATCCCAAAACTAGTTCCGCAATCCCAAATAGCCCCGTTCGGTCCCATCTACCCCGCCGAGTACCGCCATCTCAATGCAGCACGTACAACAAAGAAAACAACAACTTAAAGAGCTGATATTTTTTTTTGTTTTTCTTTTCTTTTTTTTTCTTCCTTACTTTTAATCGCCTCTTTTATGTTTGGGCTTTCGGGGGTTTCTTCGTCCTTAATTGCCGGGGCCCCACAAATGACTGGGGGTCAGAACCCTCCTTTTTATGAGTGTGTTCTTTCGTATTTTTTTCACACCGATGATCGAGATAACGGCCTAAAATTCCAAAAGCCTTCTTCTTCTTTCTTCTTCTTCTTCTTCTTCTTTTTTTTTTTTTTTATTTGCTGCACCTAATTTCAGAAGGTCTCGACGTCTAGCAAAATTAATCGTTTAGTTGAACTTCCTACTAGTCCCTGTCGTTCAAACTTTTCTGCTTTAAGGCAAGTATTAGACTTTGGATAGTGTAAATACGATTTGTGTGAACTTACACTATTTTATTGTCGCTGCGTGTTGTCTTTTTGCTGGCTTTTTGGAAATATTCCTTTTTATATGTGTATAATATTTTTACTTCTTTCTATAATATTCCATTAATAAAAAAAAAAAAAAAAAAAAAAAAAAAAAAAAAAAAAAAAAAAAAAAAAAAAAAAAACAAAAACACCAAAAAAACAAAAACCCACAAAACAAGCACAAAGCAAAAACAACAAAGCACGAAAGCAACAACCAAAAAAAAAAAAAAAAAAAAAAACAAAACACAAAAAACACCCCCAAAAACCCCACCAACAGCACACAACAAAAAAACAACAAAAAACACCAAAACCAAAAAATAATATCACATTGTCTTAATTTATGCCCATTTAGATCCTTTCATTTGTCGTTATTTCACAAGCGTTTGGGTTTTAATTTTAAAAAAAACGGTTAAAATTTATGTTGGAAATTGAGCGTAATTTAGCAGTAATCGTAATATGTGCACAGTGCAATGGAAAGCAATAGCTAAAATCAAGGCGCCTTTTTCTGTTGGACGTTAAATCAAAACGTTGTTTCAAAGGGGCGCAGGCTTTGCCCCTTGCCCATTGCGCGCAATTTTATTTTCCGCAGATAACCGCTCGAAACAGCTGTGCTGAGTAAGAGGCTAACCTTGTTTTTCATCGTCTGGTATTTAAAATCCCTTTTTTAGCTTCTAGAAAATTATACCAAGCTAACTGGGAAATGCGCGCAGTGTTATTATTTATAATTTACGCTGATGTTATGAGGCAAAATTTTGCTACGATCGAAAGATCAATTTTGAATAGTCAAAATCTTTTTTTAAATAATTTCATTAAAATAGTCAAAATTTTTTTAAAAGTCTAAAGTGATGTGATCTATCTTTTATAAGTCCGGAACTATAGTTTTTATAGGTTATAAATTATTAAAAGTTATTATATATAATATTCGCGTGTATTTGATCATAAAACGTGGATAAAAAGAATGTTTAAATGAAAATTAAAAAGAATTTATAGTGTGTTTGCGTGTTTAAGTTTTATGGATTTTTTCACAGTGAGATTTAGTTCAATAATTATAATAGTTTTTAAATCCTTGCGAGAAAATTAAAAAAATTAAAAATTAAAATTGAATTAAAAACTAAAAATATTTCTTTTCTAAACGTTTTGTTATTTAAAAGCAACAATGTTAACATCTTGTATTTTTTATTAAGTTTATCGTAAGTTTCGTTGTATGTTACATATTAGAACGAATAGTTATTGATACACTTGTTTTAATTAAATAAAAATAAATAAACTTTGTTACTTTTCGTTTTGGTTGATTAATTTTTTGTTTCGTTTATGCTATTTTGGTTTTATATATATTTTAACTTAATATTAGTTGGATAAAACGATAACTTTTTATCGTAATCCGTTTTTCATTTGTTAAACTTCGTGTCTGTGTTAGGTTTTATTTTGTTTATTTTAAATTTTTAATAAAAAGTTATGATATTTTTCTTAATTTTTTAAGTATTAATAACATACTTTCCCAAATAAATATTCTTTGGCATAGTTTTGCATTTTCTTGATCACTTTTTTGTGCTTAAAGGTATGTTACTGAGCTACCTACCAATAGTGATCATAAAAGTTTATTTTGATCGCACTTTTGATCAAAAACTGGGCGTTTACTCAGAAGCAGCGCCCAGTCTTTAAACGAAAGGTTGTCAAAATTGAATTTTATGATTAAATCTTCAATGTATGCTGAACACCACAGTATAACATATTTTTATTTTTGTTAATTTTGAATTTTTATTAAAATCGCAAATTTTCATATTCTTTGGACTTAAAAATAATTTTATGACGACAATTTTTTGATTTGTTTACTGTATTTTGCACAAAAAATACTTAAATTTTAAAAAAATCTTCTGTATGTAAGCGAAAGTTTAAGCGTCAAAAAGTTTATATACCTCTATGTAGAAAATAAAATTTTAGTTTTACATGGTAGAATTTATATATAAACATTAATTTTTACATTTAGAAGATAATAAATACCCCGCCAAAACTGTACCAAAAAGCAGTTTTGTACAAAGTGTATTATTTAGATATTAGTGATGTTCTCCGGAGCTCTGAGTTTCAAAGCGGAGCTGCGCTTCTAGGAATTTTGCTGTGTCACAGACTTTTAATTCTAATAGTGATGTTTCCAGAAGCTCCGAGCTCCGTAGTGGAGCGTTTTTTTGCTTTTAGGAACTTCGGACCAATGACACAGATTTTTTAATTTAGTAGTGTGGTTTCCCGAAGCTCCGAGCTCCGGAGTGAAATTTTGTTTTTAGGAACTCAGGAGTAATGGCATGGACTTTTTGTCAATTTTTTATAAACTATTTAAAAAAAATAATCTAAAAATGCGCATAGAATAATTTACAACATAATAATAATAGATTATAGAAACATAATTTTATGTAATATTATACTTAAACATGTTTTAAGTGTAAATAAGATTAAATTCGCTCGCTCATTTTAGCGCAGCTCCGAACTCCGAAGCTCCATCCGTTTCCAATATCCGCGCCTGGAGAGTAGAAACATCCTTCTTATTTTACGCTTCATAAACTTTCCTCAATATGGGTCATGTGCATGTCTGTCTGGTCGTTTATAAAGAAAATTCATTTAATAAGAATTTATTTTTTGTCTGTATCAATTAAAATTAACACCATGATTTTTAAATGTCAATGTTTTTTTTAAATTTAGAAAAAAGTCGCCTCGGTGGATAAATATCCATTAGCTTAGGGTTTCTTACTCCTTAACATCTGCAAATAGTAAATACAATGTATCTACTTATGTTCTTTTGTGAAGGTTTATTTAGGGGTGACAGGTTTATTTGCATTGGCCCATTCTTCAGTCAATTGTTAAGAAATTTTCAAATTTTATTTTTGCAAAAATATTCGAAAAGAAAAACTTGTATATACTTTTAATATTACCTTAGCTTGCTAAATTTGTATGTTTTCAAATTTACACTGTTTTTCGTTGCAGTTCGCATACATAGAAAATTTTTTTTTTAAATTGATTGATTTTAAAACTAAAAACTAAACAATCGCAAGGGGCCTATGAACGGTGGTCAAATAACAATACATGATTTTGTTTTTACTGTTTTGTTATTAAAAAAATAAAATAAGCTTTTTATAGCTCACACTCAATTAAATCACAGTCTGTATGTAATAAAAATGATTCCTACTAGTTATGATTCTTAGCCTTTAAAACGTTATATCTTAATCAAAACTGAAAGAATCTTTAAAACAAAAAGTCTATCAGTGAATTGCTGAAACTTTTAAATATTTGCCAAATGTAGGAAAAAATGATGTTTAGCAATGACGCATTTTCTATATCCGTTACAGGGAAAGAAACCTGGTGCAGAAATAGATAAACGTAACAAAATTAACTATACAAATGAAGTTTTTTTTATTACTTTTGGCATTTATAGTTGTTTGCTTTTCTGTATGAAAAAATATAAAACGATGTAAATACCAGTTTTTTAGTAGAATTTGATATTGAAGGACCTCTATAATTGAAAAGCATATAAATATATTTTACCAAAAAGCAGAAGGTTGGTTAGATTTTTTAAAAATTGTTTTCAAATTTTCAAAAAAAAGTATCGATGAAAAATCAAACGAGTTATATCTAAGTGTTTTTTAAAATATTGTGTTTCGCTGAATAATCAGAGGTTTTTACTTGTGAATACAAAAAGCTTGCGATAACATGCTTTTCCAAATTTTTAGAATTTATTTTTTTGTTAATAATCGAGTGAATTATGAGCTCAAAAATCATCGAAGAGCCTAAATTTTATATTTAGAATTTTCATAAAAATTCTCACTAATGTATTCGCTTGCGGTTTTTTTAAAAATTATTTGTGCGGTTTGGTATGATAGCAGTTATTTGGGCCAAAATTACAACCGTTTTATAGTTTTTGTTCAGTTTAGTTGCAGTTTTACTGATTAAAGGAATACATGCTTGTGTTTCTTTGGTTTTGCTTTGACTAAATATAGGTTAAAATTAGGCAAATAGTTTGAGCTTATTCACAAACCAGAATTTTAGTGGGCCGTTTTTTAACTAAACAAAATATTTTTAAACGATGGTTTATAACTGTCAGCTCCCCATTTCTGCGAAATATTTTGAATTTTTTTAAAGCAATATTTTGTATTTTGTCGTCTCAAAAATCTATATATTAATTTCGCGAAATTTAGTCCGTGTTTTATTGAATATTTTAAAAATATTTTGACCCTTTGTGATTTTGAGGGGACAAAACGCGTCCAAAAACCATGGCTGAAACTCGCCTCACCATTGTTCAATACTGAAATTTTTTTCTTCTACTAAAACTTTTGTCTAAGTCTTTTTGTTTTTGCTCGGGGGTAATGTAATATTGTTTATTTTGTTTGCTCGCTGTATTGGATAAGCGTGTAAAGTTTAAAATTACTAAGTTGCCAATTTAAAGTGTACAATATTAAACGTTTTATGTAAACATTTTAATTCTTCTCTTGTTATAATAATGCGCTATGAAGCTTAACTTTTTTTGATTGTTATGGCGGCTCGGACACGTAATTTCAGGTTTCGCGCAATTTTGCGTTTTCGCGTTATTTTGTAATTTCGCGTGGTGATGTATTAGGTTTTGTCCTTTTGTTTTAACACTGTTGACATTGTGAAATTTATAAGAGCGTTTGTGGTTCTAGGGGGTGCTGCAGACGCATTATCATGATCATCACCATTATCACCATCAGACGCGCATTCGCGTCTCGCGTCTCAAACTGGCAGAAAGGGACTTGCGCAATAGTTTAAAAATTAACTGCAATGGTGGCCGAAATTCTTTTCTTTACGCGTTTCAGACACGCTGTTTAACTTGAAAAATCGCAAAAGGTCAAAATCTAGTGCTCTTGAAAGCACCATTTGCGGTTACGATAAAGATAGTAAAAAAATTGAAAAATGCGGCTTTCAAAAGTGCGGTACCGACTACCGAGTCAAACTTTTTGTCTTATATTTTGATTATTTTATGTGAAAACCTTAAACTCCTGAACCACTGAAGATATTTTGTTGAAAAAATTTTTGTGGGCTATTGGGGGCATGGGTAAGGTTTTCACGAAAAATAATCAAAATCGAAAACAAAAAGTTTGACTCGGTACCGCACCTTTAAGGAAACCTTTCAGCCGCCGATGGCGTCTGAAAACTTTAGACCCCTTCCGCAAAAAAATCTGGAAGGCTGCCTGGTGTGCCCACCTGTGCTCTTGTAAACATATTTTTTTATACCTGATTGTTTAAGGAATAACAAAATAAGAGAAGATTTTACAAACGAAGGTCAATTCCATGTCGTTTACCACAAGAGATCGTAAAGATCCTGGTCGGATATTATTTGATATAGGTAAGAGTTAAATTATACTTTTAAAGATGGTTAATACTTATGTAAAAACGTCCTTTGGACAAAGTCCAAAAGACGTTTTTACATAAGTATGAACCAGCTTTTACTGTCATATAGAACGGTCTTTGATTTTTTAAGTTATAAAAAGCTTCTTGTTTCCTTCTGAGAACATAGTTTTAAATAAAAAAACTTTATCAACATGAAGTGTAACTAGAATTAAGTTTGATAAGCCTTTGGCTGGGGTTTTTCACCTCGCACCCTGAAATGTTACGTACATGGCAAATCCTTGAGCGATTGCGTGGCGGATTTTTAGATAAGGGTGGTTTATAAACAACAAGCGAAACATTACCAATAAAAATTGATCAAAAATGTTTCAGCTGTCTAAGATTCAGCTGATCGAAGAGTCAGCCTTAAAGGCCATTTCTCAAGGATCCGTCAGGTTTCCGGTTGTGGGGGGGGACCCAGTGTTGCAACCGAAAACTAAATCTGTAGTGAACCATGAGGAGCACGCGTGGTTCTCAACAACATCCTCCAGCTGAAACGTTTTTTTAAAAGTTTTTTTGTAAACGTTTGGCTGAGAGTTCATACACCCTGAACTAAAAGCAAAGCAATCGAAAACTAAAAGCAAATTGTTTTGTTAATAAAAATCAGCTTTAAAATCAATCGGTCAAAGAACTTGAATTCAAGTTTTTTGGATTTAGAAATCAGTTATCAGTCTAGTAAAGTTATTTTTCACTGTTGTGTTCCCAAAGAGTCATGAAGCTTGAAGTAAAAAATAAAAAAAATTAAACTCGAAATTCTAAACAGAAATCAGAATGAAAAAAAGCTAGTGATATGTTAGTTTTATCTGTGCCTTAATCCTTTCTCACAGCTTGCTTTTTTGTCTTTTTCCGAGTTGCTGCGATTGTATTTTTTTCGTAAATGCTCTGGCGTAACATAACATTAATTCAATTAAAACACACAGCTTGTTCAAAAATTTCTGTTTATTCTGCTGTAAATTTTTGTGCAACCATCTTTCGTATTTTACACCATTTAGTAGCTCGGCCAATGAAAATGATAATAAAATCATTAATCTTAAAAATTTTTCTGGTGAAATAAGGCAGACACCTTCATTTTTACATACAAGTCGCATAAAAACAGTTAACTAAACAATAATGGAAACAAAAGCGCGTTTATGAACTGTCATTAATCTTTAATTTTGAAAATAAATGTTGTGACTTTTTATATTTTAAATGTCAAAAGATGCGCCAGCGCCATTCAGTTAACTATTTAGCAGATTACTAAAAAAAATTTACATTATAAAATTTTGGGTGGTTAAGAGATATTTTAAAAAAATCTCAAAGATTATTTTAACAAAACTACAGTTGTTACAAAAATAAAATGCGCTATTGTTTATTTTTTACACCGCAAAAAATACCAATTTTGTAAAAAATTTATGTTAGTGTGTATAGTATACATTGTAGCTATAGATATAATTTATCGCTTAAATGAAATTTTTTTTGGCCACATATGTAAAATTATTATTGGTACAGATCGTTTTCGTTCAAACTTAAAAGATGATTACAAATATTAAAACCTATTGAGTATTGTGTAACAATGGAGTGCTATGTAACCAGTGCCAAGTGATAGGTGTTTACATTAGAGTGCGAAGTGTCAATTATCACTAACAACAAAAATTACTTGGAAATTTCTGCATTACAAGAGATGCTTCCAAAGTAAAGATTGTGTCAATAATAATGAATTATTAAAAAATTTGAAAGATTTCGGTGCTCTTGGTAAGGTTTGTCTTTATCTAAAATCGTTGATATGTAAATTAGTAAAAAAAAATTAGGTTTGGTACGGTATTTTTCAGCTATGTTCAGTTCGTTGTATATGCTTGTTAAATATACTTTGTTATTATAAGGCCTAACACCAAACACTTCATAATATTTTTCCCTGAATAAAAACCTTTATTGTTCTGATTTTTAAAGGTTTTATATTTGTGAGTTCCAAAAAGTTATGTAGAAATACAAAAATAAATGTTTTTATTTTGTTTTCATAATGCTTGCACAACTGAAAACATTGCGTTAATTTCTTTTTTTGTGTATTTTACTATACAATTGTTACTGCGCTTGCTGTTACGTTTGTCAAATTTTATCATAATTGTGTTTATTATAAACCAATGTCAAATGTTATCCTATAAAAAGTTTAGTTCGGTGTGCTTTCTGCTGTTAGCATGGCTATAGGCAAATTAAACGGAATAAATCCTTTATTGATGAAACGGCGACGTTTCGACACTGATAAAACAGGTCTTCGTCAGGTAACTAAAATAATATTATAATATAAATTAAAATACAAATAAATAGAAACAGAACAGTGGAATCAAAAAATTAGCTATTTCTAGATAAAATACTGAATGCGGAAATATAAGAATCTAAAAGGAATATAAACAATTTAAATTGAAGCTAATTAGTATTCGACACACGCCTGGGACTAGGATTGGTACGTGTTGTGCAAAGGAGAGTGTTTAAAGCTAAAGTCTTCCAGGCTGAAATTAAGGGCGTAACCGCGTTCTGCCAGGAAGAAATAAACAATAAATCCCCCAGCGAGAAAAATTAAAAAAAAAGTTTTTAGCGGTTATGTAACCAATTATTACTTAGTTGCGTCATTTGTTTCTCTGCACGTGATATTTTCTCAAAAAACGAGTGGTTACTTTACCACTTATCTATTTTCACCCTGATAGAATTTATCTTTAGGTTACAAATTTCTTTAGAATGAATGTTTAATAGTTTAGGATTAACTTTATTAGCAGTTATAAAACAAGTTTTATCAATAAAGGATTTATTCCGTTTAATTTGCCTATAGCCATGCTAACAGCAGAAAACACACCGAATTATGACTCAATGTGCAACTCTAAAGGATTTCAAACCTATAAAAAGTTTAAATTGCAAAAAAGTTGAAGTAAGGCGTGTTAGTGTTTTTTAGTATTCGTTCAATTAAAAAATTTGTTTTCGTCTTTTTCGTCGAAATTAAAAACAAAATCATTTAAATTTATCTCTTAGGTTTTCAAATTTTAAATTTGCATAATTCGATGTTTTAAGCTATATAAAGTGTAATTTTTTTAGTATTTCATTTTTTGCCGCTCAATCAGTGACAGTAATTTTTTAGAAACACAACTGAATTTTTATTTATTAAAACACGGTATTTTATGTTAAATATTTTGTGGAGATAATCAAGATAAGCTATCTATTATGTCAATAAACCAACGGAAATTGGGTGGAGCCATTTCACACGTATTAATTTTAAAATCAACAGACGGCTCCATTGTTTGTTTTACAATAGTTTAAAATCAAATTGAACGAGCTTGACTGTGGCTGGACAAAAATCATTTAACTTTAAAAAATCAAGGTTATCAAATTCAAAAAAAAAATGTAATCAAAATATACTCCTCACGTCAACAAAAATTCAAAATTTTGTTTTTTTCTAACATACAAATAGTTGTATGCAAGTACCAACAGTCATTTTGTTTGGTTTACTATTTATTTGGTGTTTTAAAATATATGAGGCAATTTTAGATAAATATCTGTTGTTAGGTTTTTTGCTACGTTTTTTACTACAATTTTTTACTGCGACTAAGAAACGGTAGATTTCTGAACCCACAAATATTAGAATGTGAAATTTGAATTAGGAACAATAAAATACACTATTTAAATATTAAGAATAAGATATCTTTAAGGAAAGGTTTTTTCTTATAACCAATACTTTTTTTAGTATTCTTATCCATAAAATTCATAGTATTAAAATATTATAGTACTTTATTATTCAATATTTAGTTTCTATTTTAAGGTTAATTTTTACGGATTTCAAAATGCCTGTTTGTTTTTTTTCTCTCTAGAACCAACAAATTTCTGGAATTATAAATATGAGCAAACAGAAAAAGTTTGAATTTAGTATTATAGGTGAATCCATAACAAATTTTAATTACTAGTAAAGCTTTAAGGTACGCCCTACGCAAACCTAATTTTTTTAAATTCAATTTTCATGGTTTATCTAATGGGGTTTGTGTAAAATTGAATTTTGTCAGTTCGAAAATGAGTATTTTTTACAAAAAATACAAGCCATCATTTATAAAATTTTTAATTTTACCACTTTTTTTTCGAAAAACCAAGTTGTTTAAAAAAAGTTATAGATATAAATCAATATAAATTGTCATGTGGAAATAAAGCTACAGTTAGGAAGTACTATTTTTAGTCTTGATTATTTTTCTTGAACTTATGGAACTTTCCTAAATTTACAAAATATAGATAATTTTAAAGCAAAAAAAAACTAAAAACAAATTGTTTTTTTACTTTAAGTTTATTTCCATGTTTGCATTGTACGTTATAATATATTAATACTAATTTCAGCATACGCTTCCCTTACCGCTTGCTGTCCCTTTGTGTAGATGTTTTCCACCAAAAATGCGGAGCAGGAAAAAGAGGAGTGTGTTTTTACCGTGGAAAGTTTGCCGCGGGTATTTTTCATAGACGACGATGCCGCTGGACCGTCCGACTCTCTCGGGGGAAGTCTGGAGTTTTCCCAAAGCGGGACGATTTTTAACCCGAGTAATCGTACCCAAATGGAAGCAGACTCCAAGTCAATGGACGAAATCAGCGGTTCTAAAACCCAGAGAAGTGTCCATTTTCATATCGGCGGTGGTGAGTTTTTTTACCACACAAATGTTTGTACAAAAATAATGTGGACTAAAAAAAGTATAACTGTATGCCATTCACTGAATGGCATACACTAATAAAGTTTGTGTATATATCGATCGCACCGTTAGCGAGATATGTTCGCTTCAAGTTTTTTTTCAGTCCACAACATTTCTGTGCAAACTTTATTGAGTTAGCCTTCTGGACACGTGGGCAGGTTGGTTGTTCCGAATGCCGAAGGCCAAAACCTACCCCAAAAATGACAGGGGAAGGGTTAGGTATTGCTTAGCTTAGGTTTTGCTTAGGCTTAGCCTAGATTTTGCTTAGGCTTAGGTTTTGCTTAGGCTTAGATTTAGCTTAGGCTTAGGTTTTGCTTAGGTTTAGGCTTAGATTTTGCTTAGGTTTAAAGTTTTTCTTAGGCTTAGACTTAGCTTAGCTCTTGCTTAGGCTTAGGTTTCGCTTAGGCTTGAGTTTTGTTTAGACTTAATTTTTGCTAAGGCTTAGCTTAAGCTTAGCTTGCTTTTTGCTTTTGCTTAGACTTAGTGTCGGTTTTGCTTAGACTTAGCGTCGGTTTTGCTTAGGCTTAGCTTAGTCGCTGATTTTCTTTATTATTTTTGGTGTAAATTTTCGCCCTTCTCGGTCGGGATCAGTATCTAGTCATTCCAAAAATAATGCATTTTAGTATTTTAACTTCTTACACATGAAAAGAGTATTATTTGCTTTTAAATCTGTTATCATATTGAGCGTATTGTCCTTATCTGGTTATTTTTTGTGTCGTTTAAAAACCCCAATTATAAAACAAAGAAAATTAAATGTATTATTAACTGTAGTATTTAAAAGTAGTTTTGGTAACTAGGGAAAAGGATATCCATAGTAAACTAAAACTCTAATTTGCAGTGAGTAGTAATCTAAAAATCACCAATTATTACGGCTAATTGTGTCAGCACAATATGATGAAACTAAAGGCTTATATAATAATAAATTTTAGGTGGAGTAGATAGCAATGATCGAATTCGAGGTGGAAGCGAGAGTCTCCGATCCTTCGACTGCCCTCCTCCGCCGACAACTCTGCTCAGGCCGTACAGTGTGGAACGAAACGAATCTCTCGTTTGTAGCGCCTCCACGTACAAATATGGAGACAAGCCCAAACCAAAACCGCACGAGGTTTGTTTTTAAGCTACTAATTGCAAAAATGTATAATACTATATAATATATTATAGTATTATATATTTTTGCTAATAGGATGGTTATTTGAGGATAATATTTTTATCACAAAGTTAGAAGTAAATAATTTATCTTTGACTATAGCTCTTCTATTTATCCTGACCTGAGCTGATTTTTTAGTTTGCCTTAGCCATTCTAGTAGTACAAATAAGGTTATTAAACAACTGTCGTGTTTCATTATAATTTTTTATGCTAAAGAGACTGAACAGAGACTGGATTGAGACTGGATTGAGACTGGAAAAATTTTCAAGTGAAGCATATCTCGATAAGGATCCTGTTGATTCAGACTATAATAATTACACAAATTTATAGTAAATATTAAACTCTATAGACTAATAAAACTTTGTATAAATCAACCTTACTGTTAAAATGATATTCTGCCTAAAAAATTTAGCTAAACTGATATATTTTTGAACAGACTTTAGTTATTTACCTGTTTCCGTGATCGCCTTTTCCGGCGTTTGTTATTCTCAGTAAAAAATAGTAATCTTTAGTAATTCCTAGTAATGACTTCGGATTTCCAGATTTTACCTTCGCAGCTGTTTCATAACCTAAGCTTACGTGTTCCTAAGCTTAAGCAAAACCTAAAAACAACCTAAGCTTTTGCTAACCACTTGTTTGATAAAGTTTAGCTTGTTTTTTTTAGGTTTTGCTGAGGCTTAGGAACACGTGGGCTTAAGTTTTAGGAAAAAAGCGTGGTTGTTTATTAGATTTCGCTTAGGTTTAAGAACGTAAGCTTAGGTTAGGAAACAGCTGCGGGGGTGAAATCTGCAGAGATAATTCCTGCTAGCCGCAAAGATTAATTATTGCTGAGAATTACTGGGAATTACTGAGAATTACTGATAATAGCAAACGCCCCTTTCCCAGTTTACAACGGGGAAACCTTCGTACTACCGCGGTTAACCTTTCCTCCTACGATGGTGATATCTTCTGACCATTGTGGTATGTAAACTTCACTGCGGTTACCTCTACGTATCACCTAGGTCATACCGATATATGGTACGTAATGCTCTATGAGTGAATAAATTTTGCATAATTGTTACTGTGACAGTTTTAATCACTTCTTATTTGCTCGTTTACTTCTTCTA
The DNA here is from genome assembly GCA_030248175.1 of Microlaimidae sp. YZB2_3. Classification (NCBI taxonomy): domain Eukaryota; kingdom Metazoa; phylum Nematoda; class Chromadorea; order Desmodorida; family Microlaimidae; species Microlaimidae sp. YZB2_3. The sequence continues at coordinate 31,712 of JASAMX010005363.1, forward strand.
GTAACACTTAATGGGTTTTTTTTTAATTTCCGGTCAAGATATTCTCCAATTAATTACCACATTTTTAACGTTTTTATTGCTGATACATCCCGAATTTCAGAAACGTATTCAGGATGCCTCTAAGTTTTAGCAGCAAGGCCATACTATCATCCCACCAAACCCGGCCGTGGATTTCGGCGTGTTGTAAATTTAAAACAATGTAACATAAATAAAAATTCCACCCAAAAATTCAAAACGAAATGGAAAAATATAAATAAAGCCCATCGGCCGTTCTGCGTGCCATTCTGGCCTGACAGACAATGTTGTTTTAGTAAAATACCCATTTACGGATTAACCCTTCAATCAATACACTTTTAAAATATTTATAATAATTAGTAGTAAAAAAGTTGTAATAAGAAGTAATACAAACAACAAGTTTTATAAAAATAAAAGTTTTATGAATTGAATATTAAAAATGGCTGCTTAGATAGTGTTAGTACCTTTGACAGTTTCCATTATATTTCTTAACATTTTTTATTTAAAAAGAAAATTTTTTTGTTTTGACTGGGATTATTTCTGTTTTTTAAGCTTAAGTAAGACATTAATTCTCGGTTATTTTATTCCGTTAATAATCTTTTTTTAATAATTTTATAAGTTTATATTTATATTTTATAAGTTTTATAAGGTGTTCATAAGTTTATAAAACATTTTTTTGTTGTGGCATGATATAGTTATTACAATAAGATTATTTTTATGCTTTATATAACAAAAAGCTTCGTATATAATAACGGATGCTTTTGTATTGTTATGCATAGCATATGGCTCATAGTGCTGTGCAATATAAAAACCTTCGTAAATCTTCGCATAATATTGTGTTACTTTTTTATGTAGTTTGTACAGCAAAAATTTTTTTTCTTCTTTTTTTCCTTCTTTCTTATAGTTTGTCAAAAATTATTGTTTCAATTTTGATTTTAATTAATATATTCCTCGTATTACAAAAAATTATTTATCACCATCGTTTTTTTTTACAACAAATCGTAGAAATAAAAACTTTAACGTTAAAAACACCTAATGAAAGAAAAAATTTATTATGATAGTGATTTTAAACAATTACTGCTGGTTAGGTTGCTACTTTTATTTTTGATTTCTTACCTGACCTTAGGAACCATGAGTCACTTATTTTTTAAGGCCCAACTTTGAAACCATGTTTTATAATTAGCTTAAAAAATTTTATTCCAATGGTTCTATTTTAATCAACAATATTCAGCTGTAATTCGCTGCTAAATTTTAAATCCAACTTTTGCTAAATTTTCTTTCATTTAATTTAAAAAATTTTGTGTGAAGCGTAGGTTTCAACAGAAATTATAAAATTAAAGCAAATTTTATTTATTTTGTACGTAGCAAATATTTACATCAGAAATAGCAGCCACTTGCCTAAGTTAAGAATTTCCGCAGTTAATTCAATTCATTTGCCTTATATTATTTCATTTAACACTTATTTTGGAAGTATAACGTCTTGCTTAATAATAATTTTTATGGTGGTGTCTGGTGTGTAATAAATAGATGCAATTGATTGCGCAATTGTAGTCTTGCAGTTGATGCGAATTCCTGTCAAATGTTGGATTTGACGTTGGTCAAATAAACAAGGCCAAAAACGCTGTTTATTTGCCACCGTTTGTAACACCCAGCTTAGAACACTTTTGAAAATTCGTTTACGAAGAAGCTTACATTAGACAAATAAAGGCGGGGAATTTTAACGACCATTATTTTCGTCCAGATTTCATTAAACAATTTTGAGCGGTTTTGACGCTTTTAAAAATTTGTGTACTAAATTCTTTAATAGTATTTTGTGACGACCCAAAGTAGAAGCGAAAATAATTAGGCGCTGAAAAATTTAGACAGCCGAATTTATTGAAAAATTTGGCCGATATAGGAATTTAACCCGTACGTAACCTCCAAAGACGACTCTGGCGTGTAGCCATTACACCTGGCGTGTAGCCATTACACCTGGCGTGTAGCCATTACACCACAGGCCGAACGAGAAATTGGGAAAGACAATCGCCTTTTATTAACGCTTGTACTTTAAGTTTTCACGGAAAGCAAACATACGGCGTATGTGTCACACCTTCCCATCAAGAGAAGAGCTGCTCTCTCAGCCTCTTTGATTCAATCCGCACAACTCCACCAGCCCCAACAAGCATTAACAATAACAATTAGCAAGATTAGCCCCAACATTAGCAACAACAACATTAGCCCCAACAACAACAACAACACCTATCTACTGTAGAACGGGGGGTACAATGGTATACATACCCGGAGGTGTGTATCGGTGACCAAATATGTGACGACACAAAGTAGAAGCGAAAATAACCAGGCGCTGAAAAATTTAGACAGACAAATTTATTCAAAAAGTTGGCCGATACAGGATTTGAAACCGTAACCTCCAAAGTCGACTCTAGCGTGATATCCATTACACCATACGCCGAACAAGAAATCGGGGAAGATTGCCTTTTATTAACGCTTGTACTTTGAGTTTTCCTGGAAGGAACACATACGCCGTATGTGTCACAATTTTCCCATAAAATTTTGAATTATTTGTGCCTGTAAATACAACGAACGACGAAAAAAAAGACGTTATTGATTTGAAAATTTGGTGTAGGTAGTTTTAAATCCGAAAAGTCTTGTCGCTTGGTGAACTCGACAAAATTATTTGATCGAATATTTCACATTTCCAAGCGGTCGGAATTAATTTTTTCGGCGCAATATAACCAATATTATGATCGAAAATTGATGAATAAATACGGTTACTTCTGACTAACTATGCGAACCAGGATTTTAATATTCGGACACTTTATTAAATACCTAAATACAAATCTTAATAAAATTTAGCATTTCGTGTGCAATTTTGTCTTTTTTCGGTTTAATTTACGAAACAAAATAGCAACGGTTCAAGTTCTTGGTTTGGTATATTTACTATTCTCGTATATAATTCTTATTTGTGTACTTATACCTACAAAATTATTTTTATTTGTACATTCTGTTATTCTAATCATTACTTTTCTACAACTTGAGGCAGACAAACAAAAATAATAACAAAAAGTTTATCATTTACTCGATTTTTTCCTGACTATTCAAGTCTAAATTTGTAAACTATAGGCAAGCCAAACGTGGCTGGTGCAATTGTTAGGTAAAAATGGAATCCATATGATGACGGAGTATAACATTCACTTTTACCATTATTTATAAAAATTTATTAGTTCATGGTTATTCTAAATTGATGATTAAACATTTAGATAAATGACTTTATTGTGATTGGTTCTCACATGATCATCGATTTTTGTATAATATACAATTGCACCACCCACGTTTGGTTTGCCTATATACATGTAGTCTGCCTGAGATGATTGCACTTACAAACTATGGTGAAATTCTGTTGCTCTTCATTTTTTCCGTTATCTTGTTTTATATTTCGCTCCAAGAATTCAGGTCTATCAAGGATTTTAATTTTTTATATCTTTGACCTCTCGTTTGGTCTTTTTCATTTTTTCGTTTATATTTTTTCGCGTTTGTGGAAAATCAATTTTAAAGCGAATCGTTGAACAAAGAAAAGATAAAGTAATATGAACTATAGACGAGAAGAAAATATCGCAAAATTCAAATTAAAAACAAAAAAATATGAGTAAATTTTTCAAAGTTAGTTTTTTCTGCGTATTTATTATAGTAATATTCCTTGGAGCTTTGGACCTTCACTTTATTTTTATGCTAATTTTGTAAATGAATAAAATAATGGCATAATTATTTTGTCAAAATTGTTTTGTAAGCCTAATGTTTGAAACTCACTAAACACAATATATTATTTTTAAGTTTGAAAATACTTTTTCTATGGCAGGAGCTCTCTATTATGATATTGTACAGCAATTTATTATCCACTTTGTGACTTTTAATAGATGTCAAATTTTAAACTAAATAATAAAAACTTCGTTTTTTAGTTGTTTACAGGCTTGGAATAATTAGTTTTTTGTAAAGAATCCGAAATTAAAATTGATTCGCTTCTTTTCTTGTATTTTTTGACTTGAACTTTTGAACAAAATTTCACAAAAAAGTTTTTTAGTTATCTTTAAAATTTTTCTGTCTAACATGCAAAGAACGTTAATAATGTGTAGATATTGAATGCATAGATTACAACAGTGTATAAAATCAAAGGTGGATCACATTTGATAAAATTTAATAAAAATATAAAAGTTAGTTTTGATTTTTTAACCTTATCAATAACATTGTAAAATTTAAATAGGACATTAAATTGCATAATATCATGGACGTAACGTAGCCAGGATTTCAGAAAGGCGGGGGAGGGGTGGCAGGCCCTGTGCCAGGGGGGGACAGAGGTCCATGGCCCCCCTTTCCTGCGTTGGCCGGGGTAAAAATAAGGTAGAGGAGGTAGGTCCAAGGGGGGGGGGTGGGGGGAACTAAAAGCGAAGGTAACTCCATTATGAACCCTGCTTCTCCCTACCTCCTTTCTTGGGGTATGCCAAAAGTGGATTCTGCCGTCCTGGCTGCTTTGAATTCAATATAAATAGGCATTTTTAAGCTTTAATTTTGTTCATTTTTAATGGTAAATCAAAAAAATTTCGCCTCCGCGTCCGCCTGGCGCCGCTTCGTTGCGCTTCGTTCGTTATATTTCGTTTTCAGGTTTCTGGAGTCTGGCCCCCTCCTTTCCAAAATCCTGGCACAGGCCCTATGGGGGGGGGGCGATTCTGAACACAAATTCGGAAAAGGGGTTCCAGGTCAGGGAGCCAATTTTAAACGTTATAAAACGGTTAAAGATTTTTTCGCGATCCGCGTGTAGTGGCTACTATGCCAAAGTTTCCATATACTTCTGATTATTTCAATAAAAATAAGTTCAAAAAATGAAGAAAATTATTTTTACTAACAATTTGATACTTACCTTCAAATTTTCGTTTTCTAAAGCATTATTTATTTAACAGCTAATAATGTGTACATTGAATTACCTTTAAGCCAAGCAGAGCGCGAGAAAATATGGACCCCCAATTTTTACCCTTGCCAACATAAAAGAAGAGTAGACCTTCTGGACCATCCGGGCCGCGCCCATGCATAATATTAATAGCAAGCAATTCCAATTGGCTATTTGGTACATTTAACATTTACTAATGTTCTAGTTTTTTTCTTAATCTTTTTAATGTTTTTTAATGTAAAAAAAATTTGATTGTTTAATAAAACTAGTTTAAACAAACCCAAAAAACATTTTTAAACGCTATATTTTATTGTACAAACCGTAAAACTGCGTTTTTTAGATTTATTATATACCTTGCATTTTGAATCTAATTTTACCAAATCTTTTGAAAAAAATTATTAAAAAAAACATGCATTAATTGGTCATATTTTAATGATTTAATTTAATTTTTAATGTACCAATTCAATGGATCAGTTCGTAAGAATAAAGTGTACAATAATGAACCACCATAAACCAATAAACACTTTTAATAAAGATAACTAAATGGCGTTATTTTTTTGTCGGCCAAAAGTGAATTTAGAAAAACAGAATCTTTTTCTCGTGTTGTAATTTTAATATCGAGAATTTATAAGCTTATCGCAGTAAATTCAAACTGCTTGTTATTCAAAAAATGTTATTTTACGGAAACGCGAGTCGACGTTTAAAAAGTCACTATGCCTGTATCTGTTTGTGTTATTTTTTACATTGTGTACATAAGCGAGGTAATGAGCAATTATTCTGTTTTATTAAAGCCCTAGCCCAAGCTTATAGGAAAAATATCTTTGGGTAGGCGTGTTTGTTGTGTATTAATTGATTTTAACCAGAACAACTGAGTAACGTTTGTCAAAACCCCTTTTTATATGTTATTCTAAGTTTGTCTGCTATTATATAGTGTTTTCCATAGGTGAGCAGGGAGTGGGGGGTTAGGGGTTATTCCCCCTCCCAAAAATTCTTATTATAGCCGACACTTCCCCTAAAATTTGGGGGCACCCCGGAAACTCCCCTAAAATTTGGGGGGTCCCAGTACTAAAAACGCTAAAATTGGGGTGTTTGAGGTATACCCCCAAAAGAATTTTTGGGACACCCCCCTCCCAAAATTTCGGGGGTAGGTTATACCCCACAAGAAAAAAAAATCGGGGGAGGGGAGGGGCTGCCCACCTATGGTGCTTTCGACTATTTTTTTGCATTGTATTGCGCAGGCATGGGATCTTTTACAGTCAATAAAACATTACACATTAATGTGCGCTAAGTTGCTTATAAGACTAATTATTGAGACTCCCCCCCGGTGAAATGATCTCATTTCATCCTTATTGGTTTAGGGAGCATACGTAACTGAACTCGAAAGCAGTAGACAAAAATACGATTGCTAGGTCGCCAGATAGTAAAATTTGGGGGTTTTCAGAGGCTAAAAAATTCAAAATCAGTGCCTCGCTGATCGCTCGGCGCCAAACTTTAAAATAATTTTAGTACCCCATAATGGAGCCCCAAAAACCAAAAATTTGTTCCGCTTCGCTTCGTTCAGCGGTCACTTTCTATAGTATACATACATATATATCTCGTTATTTATGTTGCCTGATGCTAATGTTATTTTAAAGTTAGTACAATAATTTTTATAAGTAATAAGTACTACACAGAAAGCAAAACAAACAATCATATTGGTCAATTTATGTACCTCCCTCCTAAATTTTCCTGCCGCTTATAGCATTGGCTCGGATTTTTTTCATATAGGTGGTACCCTAGAAAACATGGAGCCGAGATGCTAGTCATGTGCTTTTGGTTTACAATGTGGGTTTAGCCAAGGGGTCTGAAACTAACGTCTCTAAATTCCTTTTTTGTAAAAATCAAGGCTCTGTCAATGTGTGCTTGTAGATTTTAATAAGAAAACATGTTTTTACCGCTAAAAACCATTAGATAATACGTTATTAGGCCAAAAACAGTGTATTATACAGCTTTATCTACGTTTATCCCTGCTTTTTTAACGTTTTCAAAAATTAAGGGGGGCTCCGCCCCCCCCCCCCAAAAATTTAGGGGGGGGCGGAGCCCCCCCCCCCGAAATTTTTTTGTACTAAAATCCGCCCCCCCCCCCCCCCAAAATGAAACTCTGGCTACGTCCCTGCAACAGAGGTATACTCGTTCTACCTCCCCTTTCTTACCTATGGTGACCAATTATAGCCGTAAAAAATTAAAGTAATGCCGAAGGCAACATTGATGTCTCGGAAAATCCGTTTGTCTAATTTGGTAAAAGAAGAAGTTAAAATTTGGTCTGCTTTTCGCCGAATTTTAATTTGACAAACCCATATTCTACAAAAAAATTTTAAATATTATTTTTATAATAAATCTCTATTAAAGGAATAATTTTTTATTATTGTTACCTTTATTGAATTTCATTACTTTTATTTAATAAACGATTCCACAGTTACCAAGTTTTATTTTATGTTCAGTTATATTTTCTTTAAATACATATTTTTAGTATTATTAATATAATTAATATTAATATTAAGTATATAAATACCTGTATACCACGTTCATCACTTGCATTTAGTTCCAACACTCTTCCACACTTCGGGCGAGCATCCGGCCTGAAACATTTAACATAAAGTGACAGATGCTCTGCGAGGTGTTTTTTTTTGAGGGGGGGGGGGCAGAGGGGTTCACACCCACTAAAGCCAAAATTTTGGACCCCCCCCCCAGAAAAAATGCAGGCCTCCCCCCCTCCTTCCAAAGCTCGAGAGCGGTCCGGTCTGACCCCACCCCACCTAGCGAGGCTGACCCCCCTCCCACCGAACAATCTGGAAGTATATTTTTTTATTTAGGTACTGTCAAAAACACGGTTTTTTAGTTAAAAACAGTGTTTAAATACACTTTTAGGCCTAAATAGGCAGTTTTAGTAGATAAAACTCAATATGAGACCTAAAAACACTTAAATTATTCAGTTAAAAAAATTTTGTTAAAAACTTGGACCCTCTGACCCTCCCTAAATTTGAAATCTCGCACCCGAGGTCGACCCCCCCATAAAAAAGCCAGCCAGTCGCTCCCCCCCAAGCGGACCCGACCAAAAACACCTATGTCTGCGGCAAAGTGTAAAAACAATTTTACTAACACTAATAACGACTTGATATTATTAACTTATTATAACTAATTAAACGCCAATGAATATAAATTATCTTTATTTTGATATTACTAAAAACAGAATTTGAGGTATTTGGTCAACGTAGACTTTTTGTTTAATTGTTTGAGTAAAAAATAATAATCGAAGCTAAATGAGAATTAACACAACAAAAACTGCCATTTATTTATTTATTGAACTTTTCGCCATAAAAATATAAAATAGTTATCAATTGTGCTTATCAATACAAGTGCTTTCGGAATTTAAAAAATTCATAAACGATAACGACACTTTAAAGAAAATCATTCCCACCTAAAGTTTGGAGGGTCACACACAGTAATACAAATATTGACGGAGTTTTTGATAATACACTGTAAAATTCTCATGCACATTTGAAGCCTTTTTTACTCTCAAGACTTCTTTGGGTATGCCATTAAACTGAGAAAGAAGAAGGTTATGAGAAAGAATTAGGTTGGTTATTATGACCAATTTACCTAGATATGAAATGAATGTTTTAAGGGGGCGGGTTCTCCCCACTAGCGCCGAAATTTTTGAACCTTTCCATGTCCTTTAAAAAATTCATCTAAGGGTTCTCTTCATAGATAAACACGGTCACTGAAATCTAGGGAAAGGTGTTTACCCCGGGTAAATGACATTTCAAACTCTATGGGTGGTCGACGTCGAACCCCCTAGCTTTCTGGGGTGGGGGGGACCCGAGGTGGAAGATTTTAAAAACTAGAAGGGGGTCAGCGTCAGGTGAGGGCCAATGTCTGAAGCAAAATACTTTTAAACCACTAAAGGTTTAATAATAGTTTTTTATACGATAACACTATATTTTATTGAATAAAAACTATATTCTGGTATAAAAAGGGCGTTAAAACATGAACTCAAACCTGTGCACTGCCCCCCGGGGTTTAAACGGGGGGGTGGCAATTCCAAAACGAGAGGGGGGAGGTACATAAATCAACCAATATGATTGTTTGTTTTGCTTTCTGTGTAGTACTTATTACTTATAAAAATTATTGTACTAACTTTAAAATAACATTAGCATCAGGCAACATAAATAACGAGATATATATGTATGTGCACTATAGAAAGTGACC
>JASAMX010005364.1:0-107475 GCA_030248175.1 Microlaimidae sp. YZB2_3
CAAATCCCCCCAAGCCCAAGTTTAACAGCATTTTTTTAGCAAAAAATCTGACTTTCATGCATTGGTGGGCAGCCTCTCGGATTTTTTTTTTGGGGGGGGGGGGGGGGGCCTCAAATTTTAGGGGGGTGTCCGGCAAGACCCAAATTTTGAGGGGGGTATGCCAATATTTCCGCGCTGCCTTAAAATGCGTAAAAAATCTAAAATACGCTTATAAATGCTTTACAAAAACTGTGTAAAATTGAAATAAGACCTTATTGCAACTTACAAATTTTATTTTTTAATTCTTTTATTAATAAAATTAATTATTAATTCTTTTAATAATTCTTTTATGTGTTTATATGTTCTTATAATTTGATTAGAAATCATAGTTTTTTTTAATAATTACGTAATAATAGAATAATAATTATTATTGTCTTCATTATAAAGTCATGTATCACAAACTTTCTAATCCATAATCTTATATTTAATTAAAGATATTATACATACATGGGCGTAGCCTAGGGGGGGGGTCTAGACCCCTCTTTAGGTCGGCAAAGGGAAAAATTTTGGGTTAGACAGACTCTCCCTTTTGCAGTGGCCCAGGATTTCATTTCGGGGGGTTTGCTGTCTGGGGGCCCTACTAACCCTGAAGGGGGTCTGGGGAGCGGCAGCCCCTCAGATATGGGGGGTCTGGGGGGCGAAAGCCCCCAGCAGGGTCAAGGGACAGAGCCCCTTGTCAGGAGGGTTTGGGGACAGAATGCCCCCCGAGGGAGAAAATTTTTAATTTAAGCCGCTAAAATACACTTGAAATTTTAATTCCAGATGATACTTATTACAAAATTTAAGGTTTCTTATACCTACACATTTAAAACATTTGTTAAAAACATTAAATTAAAGAATAATAGTGTTTATAGTAGTTTTATTAAACTGTATATCTTAACTACTGAACGGGATAATCGATCTGTAATCGAAAAACTAAGATAAATTGTCAATTAACAATTTTTTAAAAATTTTTTTAGTCGTTTTATAACACTTGAAAATTTTTCTCCAGAGGCGAATTTGGGGGGGGGGTGTCCCCGGGTACCCCAAATTTTGGTGGGGGGGGGGGGTGTCAGCAATATTCGAAAATTTTTTGGGGGGTATAACCCCCCGACCCCCGCCCCCTGTCCACCTATGCCCTTGGCGTTAAAATTGTGTGAAAGCGATGTACGGATTACGGATAGGAAATAATTTAATAACATAAAATTGCAAATTTTTAGGTATATACATTTTTTAAAAGGAGAAATTTAAAAAGCAAAAAAAAATTGTATCTGTTTCTAAAGTGACTTATAAACGCTCTGTTAAAAACTTAATCTTTATAACTAAACATTTTTGATTTTAAAGCTAAAAATTGTAAAAATAATAAAAAAAATATTAATGTGTAAACAACAATAAAAATCAGACCGATTTCATAAAATGACAAAGCAGAGCACAGTATATAGTTAAGTGCCTGCTTTTTATGTTCCGCCTTGAAAGTTTACTATAGGGTAACTGACTTAATTTCGGCCACCTTTTTTTATTTTTTTGAATAAGTTTTTTCTGGCTTTTTCAATCAAGCCAAAATTTGGCTTAAAAATCAAACAATAGCTATATTTGTTATTACAGTGCAAAATTTGAATATTTCTGTTACACTTAAAAATCCGTAAAGGTTTAAACTTTTTTTAAAGTGGCCGAAATTAAGGCGCGTACCATTTATTTCGGCCACCTACAAAAAACTGGCCATAACTATTGCTTAAACGAACAATAAAATTTTCTAAAGGTTGCAAATTTACCCTTAGGTATTGTTCTTGGTACATATAACTTAATTTTTCCCGTTTGCGAACTTTAATAGTTATTAGCAAGACTTTAAATAATTATGTCAAAACCTAAAAAAACAAGTTTTAATGATTTGTATTTTTTGTTCAATTTTTATTTTTGGCTTGAAAAACGTCAAAACAAAGTCAAACGAGCAAAAAAATTCTTATAAATACGGTAGTACAATGATATTTATAACAGCAAAAAACGGCAGGTTCTTTCACCTAAATTTTCAGGTGGCCGAAATTAACGGAATCTTAAAATGCGCAGTTAGTTAAACGCATTGCAAAATGATTTTTTTGAAGAAAATATCAAAACAATGAAAATTAACAAATTTGAGCCTTAAATAGAATATATCTTAAGGTTATATAATGCTTCGTTCTAAATTTGATGCAGTTTAAACACAAAGCAAAAATTAGGAAAATTACAAAAAAATCACTTTTTGTATGAAAATGTTGATAATGTAGAATAACACAAATAAAAAACTTTTGCAAAAACACTTTGTTCAACATTCATCCAGTTGCTTTTGTGCTAGTTCTTTGTGTTTTAGAAATAAGCCAATTTTCTAACATCCTAAATTGGTGGCCGAAATTAAGGCGTGGCCGAAATTAAGTCAGTTACCCTAATATAAAAAAATCACCAAGTGGCTGTAAAACTAAGATTATTTTAATTTAAAAACAATCTATTTTAATTCCAAAAGTATATTTTGCGTTCTAAAATTCAAAAAAAAATTTTAATTTTTTCGTACCGATTTCTTTGCTGTCCGTTTCTCTTATTTTCATAATATCGAATCCACGCTGCTGCAGTCTTTCCACAGTAGACATTCTGATCATACTGGAAGGGTATTGCATGAAAGGATGATCATGTGGCCACATCTGATGATCAATGGCCTTTGCTATTTTCAGCAACTGGTCAGCCGCTTGAGCCCATCCGTTTCTTAAGGCTATTTCAAATAAAGCACGAACAATACGACCCGCATTCTAAAACAATATTAAGCTATTTTTATGTGGTTTATTACATACAGATCGTCCGTCACAGCTTATTTACGCTAAAGATAGATACAGATTTGGAAGTTAATGTGCTAACAATAAAGATTAACAAGCAAAGAGTAATTACTGTTGTAGCATAGGCGCTATCCGAAATAAGTGAGAACCCGTTTAACGTTGCTCTGCTGATCCATGCCTGGAGTAAAATGTGAACTTTGGAGTTGACACTGTCCGCCCCTCCACTGGTCACCTCCAGTCGACAATGGGAATGGCAGAGATTGTCCAATTCTTCTAACTCCTCGTCATGTAACTATAAAGTGAACAAGTTTAATTTTTTTAGCGTTTGCCTTGCATTTTAAAACTAAAACTGTATATTAATTACATTTGTTAAATCAACATTTTTTCGATAACATTACTTTTAGATGGTTTTTAATGGTGCACAATGTAAATTATTCATGAATCAACATTTAAACAAAAAAACTTTACACATAATTAAATTGTAAAATGTCCGTATAAAAACTAACCTTAAGTTGATCAAATTCACTGGCGTTCCATAGAACACTAAGAATTGTTCCACCTTGCATCACTTCAGTGACTTTGTATGGTCCATCATTATGTAAACAATTCTAAACAAAACATATTTTATTTTGCTTTTTCCATTATCAAACACCACTTTACTTCAATTTATTTCTATAATAAATTCACAACTATACATAATCAGACTATAGTATACGTCGTTCATGGGAAAGTTGGTCCGGAGGCTGTACTCCGAAGGGGGTGAGGGCTGTTCTCTGATTGAAGGGGGTGAAGGATGTTCTCTGATTGGCAAGTTGTACTAAAAAGGCGAGGCCTTTTGAAAAAGCGTTGTTTTAATATCCAAATCAATTACCTGTAATGCACCATACGAGGCAACTTTATGGAGCCAAGAGAATTTGGAGCCGAAAATTGGGACTTAGAGCCCTAAGTTGGGGTAAAAGTAAAAATCGCTAAAGCGTTTACCTAAGCCTAAGCGAAGCCTAAAATTAACTTCAAACTATTTTTTCAAAGGCTCTAAGTTCCCATTGCTCGTGGCTCCAAGTTATCGAAAAATTCTGACGGCTCCAAGTTTCTTGCTTGTGGCTCTAAAGTCACTGTATTCCCGAAGACCAAAAACTACCCCAAAAAACAGAGGAGGGGTTAGTTTAGGTTTTGCTTAGCTTAGGTTTTGCTTAAGTTTAGCTTAGATTTTGTTTAGGCTTAGGTTTTGCTTAGGCATTGTGCTTAGGCTTGGCTTAGCTAAGATTTTGTTTAGAATTAAAGGTTTTGCTTAGGCTTAGATTTAGCTTTTGCTTAGGGTTCGCTTAGGCTTAGGCTTGAGTTTTGCTCAGACTTACGTTTTGCTAAGGCCTAGTTTAGATTTAGCTTAGGCTTAGTTAGGTTTTGTTTAGGCTTAACTTTCGCTGATTTTCTTTACCGTCTTGTGGTAGGTTTTGGCACTTCTCCCCCTTTTTAATGTTCACAAAAAGAAGGTTTAAAAAAACCTTCTTTTCTCAATTTAGTTTTTATGTTTCAATGTTTTAATGATTCATAATTCATATCAGTTGACAAAGTAAATTAAAGAATATATTTTAATTTAAAAAAAGGTAATTCTCTAACCTCTACAGTATCGCATTTCACGTAGTACTGAGAAGCGATGCGCCCAATGTCAGTGGAGCTGAATATTTCCTGTCGAACGTCATATTTAATCATTTCAAACTGATCTAGCTTTTTAGCTGCTGCCTACAGTGCCTCTTTGCGGAAATTCCACAGATCTGGATCTGTCTTAATTCCAAAATTATACAGTGTAGTTTATAGCATTTTACAAGAAAATTTAGAGCATTTTATAAAAAAAACAGTAGATTGATTTTAAAATCTGACGACTTTGGCATGATAAAAATTTTGAAAAAGAGAAATCAGGGTAATTTCAGAAGAGAGGTGATTTGAGAAGTCACAAAATAAAGCTGAAAAATTTTCTTTTAAACCTAAAAAAAATCATTATTTGTTACGCTATAAATGAAGAAAAAAACAATAGCAATGAGCGGTGCGAAGCGCAAGAATAAAATTTTACAAAATGACATGCCTGAACCTCCAAGTTTGTTATTCTCGCTGACCCAAAAAAGGGGGGTCTAGAAGCGCTAGACCAGCCTGAATAAACCCATGTTTGGCGATCTACATTTTCGCAGTGTGCCAGTATGAAATATTTATTTTATACTTATATAAACACAATAATAAAAAGTAATTCTGTTATATTAACACTACCTTCTTTTGAGCATAGCTCATTCCGTACGCAAGTGGATTTATCATGGCGCGTATGTACAGATATGTGTAGCTCAGCCATTCGATTGCTTCATCCATGTTGGATACAGTTCCAAGTACAATCTAATTAAATAAACACGTCATTTTTTTCAATATAATTACAGTTTCCAACTTTTCTTGCCATTGTATTTGTTTATACAATGTTTTCTGTCTATTGTTTACACAAAAATCTTTCTCAAAATAAAATTATTTTTTATCGTGCAACAGAGCAGCAAATAAAACAATAATAGTTAAGAAAATAATTTACTTCGGCGTTGAGATTGTCCATGAGACTATTCAAAAACTGGCTTTCTATTGGAAGTTGTCGTGTAAGCAAAGAGAGATAACAAGCTAATTTATCGTGGGAAGTAATAATAACTCCGTGACCATAGGAGTCAAACTGAGGGCGACCAGCTCGCCCAAAAATCTGTTGAACATCAAGGATACCCAAATCCACGAAGGAACTCCGTTTCGCATCGTATATTTCAGTTCTCTGTAATAATTTGGACATAATTTTATCATAGTTTTACAAATTAATTTAAATTTAGGAGCAAAAAATTGGGAACTTGAAGCCAGAATTGGGGAACTTGGAGCCCTAAGTTGGGAACTTGGAGCCGAAAATAAAAATCGCTAAAACGTTTACCTAAGCCTAAGCAAAGCCTAAATCTAAGTCTAAACTATTTTTTCTTAAGGGCTCCCAATTCCTATTGTTTGTGGCTCCAAGTTCCCAAAAATTTCCGATCGCCCTAAGTTCCCTGCTTGTGGTTTCAAAGACCTCGTATCCGATTATATATTGTAATTAAAAAAACATTAAACAATTAAACACATAAACATGTTCAATCAGAAACATTTCTGCAATAGCAAAAGTTTCAATGCAAAATTAAGAAAATGAAATGTTTGAAACTGAAAGTTTATTCAACAAAAATAAGACTTTCTTTAAAACAATAAACGTTTTAAGCACAAGTGGGCAGCCTCTTCATTTGGGAAAAACATGTTCTTTCCAATATTAAAATGGGAGGACGTGCCAGCAAATCCCAATTTTTTTTTGGCGGCTGAGCCTAATCGCTTAAAGGTGCGGTGCGGAGTCAAACTGTTTGTCTTCGATTTTGAAAATTTTTTCAACAAAATATCTCCTGTGGTTTAGGAGTTATGACCCCACAAAAATGACGTTTTTTGACAATTTTGTACGTGAAAGATTCCTCAACAAGTATAATATTTTAAGTTACAATAATTATGTACTCAAAGAAAGCGGCTTCTTTCAACTTTAATTTGATACTTTGAACGTTAATGTTGGTGCAGTATTTGTCGAGATATTGCGTTTTTCGTACAAAAACCCTCAATTTTTTTCGCTAAAAACGCGAAGTGAAGGAAAAAAAGGTTGGGCAAACGCAAACGTCACAAAATCAGTGCCGTCGTTTGGTGTTTTTAACAAAAAATTTGGGGGTTTTTTGTACGGGAAATGCAATATTTCGACAAATATTGCACCAATCTTAACAATCAAAATATCAAATTAAAGTAGAAAGTAGCCGCTTTCTTTGAGTGCATAATTTGTAACGTAAATCGTTATACCCATTGAGCAATTTGTCCATAGATGAACAAGGGGGGTAGGGTGGGGTCCACCCCACTAGCTTCGAAATTTTGGCCCTCCCCCTAGAAAAAATCCAGGCCCCCCCCTCCCCCCAAATTTTCGAATTTTTTACCCCTGACCCCCTGAAATCTGACAATTTTGAAATTTTGAAATGAAATCTGACCCCCCTCCCCTCTCGAGAAAATTTTAAGTACTTTTTTTATACTAAATTTTCTTCCAAAAACGTGAATTCTTAACACAAATTCATGTTTTTACACCCTTTTTACACCTTAATATCGCTCTTTATTCAATAAAATGTAGTATTATCTTTAAAAAAACTAGTATTAAACCTTTAATGGTTTAAAAAGATTTTTCCTTCGGAAATCGGAGCCCTCCTGACCCCCCTCTAGGTTTTAAAATCTTCCACTTTGGGTCAACCCCCCCTAGAAAGCTAGGGGGGTTCGACCCTCCTAGGACCCCCTCCTAAATTTTGAAAAGTCATTTACCCATGGTAAACACCCCCCTAGCTTTTTTACCGTGTTTATCTATGAATTTGTCACGTACAGAATTGTCGAAAAACGTCATTTTTGAGGGGTAATAACTCCTAAACCACTGGAGATATTTTGTTGAAAAAATTTTTGTCGGCTATTGGGGGCAGGGGTAATGTTTTCAGAAAAATTATCAAAATTGAAGACAAAAAGTTTGATTCCTTACCGCACCTTTAACTCGGCTTTTTGCACTGCTCATTTTCAGTGGCTTGATGAGCTTGGTGGCTTGTGGCAGAAGAGCAGCAAGCAGTGGCAGTGGCTTGGGCTTGGTTGAGAGTTTGAGCAAACCTCAGCTTAGCTTAACTTCAGATTTTAACAGAAAAAATACCCGAATGACGACTCCGTGCGCCGGGAGGTTGACACCCCAGGCCAGTGTGGCCGTACAGCACAGAACTTTAATGTGCCCTTGGGAGAAAAGGCGTTCAGTCAGATTCCTGTCTTGTCGCAGCATACCAGCATGATGAATTCCGAATCCGTACGGAAACAACTGTTGCAGCTGAACATTCCTTGATTTCGACATCTAAACATTAAAATTTTATGCGGAATGACAATAAGCATTAGATAAAATTTACTTACAAATAAACAGTAAGTGCGCTACCACAGCCAAAACCCCCTTTCACAGCTAGTACTTCTCCTATTTTCCCCAAATCAAATCCTACACACGCCACAGCTTAGAAGATAATTGTTCAAAAAAATTAACGCTCATAACACGACTGATAATGCCGATGCCTCTTCTTTCGGTTATCAGTATTTTAAAACACCTTCTAAAACTGAAGAGCACTTTATTTAATGAAGCTAATAGCACCTTTCAAAATTAGGGCAATCGGACCAGCTTAAAAGCTTGACCGGATTTGGTCCAAACTCCTAGCTTCCGGTACCGTGCTCACCTATGTTTATAATTAATGTGTTTTAAAGAAACCAAAAATAGGATCGTTTTTTATAGTAAAATTTTGGATGTTCAGATTTGGAAAAATAGGGTGACATACACAAGATACTTGGCTGTCTGTAATAGCCTGTTATCACCCTTTGTAGTCTTTTTAATTTCTTAGAATGCTAATTAACAAGACAGTAGAAATTTGATTTGAGGTGATCTGTGGAAGCAGCAATAAACCCCAACCCCAATGTGGTAGACTACTACTTTTTCCATGGTGACTTGGACTTGGAAATGAGGGTTCGCCGGGTTTAGGTGTCGACAGGCAAAATTAGATTGGGCATGGAGAAGGGGCGTTGTTCCTTGGCCACGCCTCTGTTAATTAATATAAATATGCGTCTACAAAACCTTATGCGTCTAGGAAACCTTAAAATATTGTTTATTTATTACTCAGACTTTTGCTTTGGTAGGCGACAAGTGCATGTTATTTACTGGTATACAAATATGTAACTTTTTATTACTTCTTAAGGATAAACTTACGTTTGAGCTAATGGTACAGGTCTAAAACGGCCATCAAAAAAAAAACAAGCCTAATTCTGGATTGACATTCAAAAATCTTGCAACATCAAGATAATTGGGAAGTGTTGCCAAAAGTCCAACTAAACGGATTGCCATTTGCCACATTTCTATCTAAAAACATTGTTCATAATGTTAAAATAAAAGAAAAAGCAGTTACTACTACAAGAGTTTTGAAGGAAAATGTATTTAAGAACATAGTTTGTAAAAATTATAATAACTAAATCATACATGTGCACGGGGGGGATTAACCCCCCCAAATTCTGAGAAGGGGGGTTCAGCCCCCCCTCAGAAGTGGGGGGGGAGAAAAGGTTAACCCCCCATTTTGGAAAAATGAAGAAAAAAAAATGTCTTTAAAATGACTTATAACTGCCTCCAAACTTAAGTTTTAAGGTCAAAATGAGTGTTTTAAACAGTAAAAAACTCAAAAATGCAATAAAAAGGCCTTTTTGACCTAAAATTAGCGTTTTTTTAACCTATTTTTTCTTTGAAATCGAAAAACGATATGGGCATTTTGTGTTTCTCGGATTTTAACCCCCACCCCTAATTTGGGGTTTAACCCCCCCACTCTGGATCAACTTGCCAACGTATGGTATGACCCTTTAAAAAAGGCGTTTTTTGACAATTCTATATGTTACAGATTGCTCAATAGGTATAACGATTTACATTACAAATTATGCACTGAAAGAAAGCGGCTACTTTATACTTTAATTTGATACATTGATCATTAAAATTAGTGCAGTATTCGTTGAGATATTGCGTTTCTCCGACAAAAAACCTGCGATTTTTTCATTAACAACACCAAACGACGGCAGTGATTTTGTGAAGTTTTCCCAAACTTTCTTTCTTTTTACTTCATGTTTTTAGCAAAAAAATCAAGGTTTTTTTTGTACAAAAAATGCAATATCTCAACAAATACTGCACCAATCTCAATGATCAAGGTACCAAAATAAAGTAGAAATCAAACAAGAACCTAAAACTATCACAACCATAGAAGTAGAAAATGCCATAAAATCATCTAACAACTCCAAAGCTTTTGGTCCTGACAACCTAACCATTTTCCACCTTAAAAACCTTGGTCCTCTTGGCATTCAATATCTAACTGATCTGTTCAACTTATCACTAAAAACAAATAGCATACCTACAATCTGGAAAACTGCAATCATAATACCACTTGGCAAACCCGGAAAGGATCTCCTCATCTCTACTTCTTACAGACCAATCTCACTCCTCTGCCCAGCAATAAAAGTTTTTGAAAAAATAATCCAACCGATCCTTCTATAACATCTACAACACCATCCAGATCAGCACGGTTTCAAACCCAAACACTCAACAGCTACTGCTCTCCTTCAACTTACCAACGATATAGCAACCGGTTTCAACCAAAAAGCTCCACCCAAACGAACAATAGTAGCAGCCTTGGACCTTACCAAGGCCTTCGACACCATCAGCATAGAAATTTTAATCAACAAGATAGCAAACAGCACACTCCCAGCCTATCTAATCAGATGGCTAAGTGGTTATCTCAGAGGCAGAATCAACAAAACTTCATTCAGAGACTCAACCTCTAAACCCAGGATAGTACAAACAGGCGTGCCTCAGGGCTCAGTCATTTCACCAACCCTTCAACTTCAACTTCTACATATCGGACATACCTCCCCCACCTGCCGGCGTCAAAATCGTCTCCTATGCTGACGACACCACAGTCTACTCCACTGGAAACAACATAGCCATTAGGTGGGCAGGGGGGGTTGGGGGGGGTTATACCCCCCAAAATTTCGGATTTTGCTGACACCCCCCCCTTAAATTTGGGGTAGTCGGGGACACCCCCCCCCAAATTCTCCTCCCAAAGAAAAATTTTTAAGTGTTATAAAAGGACTAAAAAATTTTTCCGCGCTTCGCGCGGAGTGTTTATTACCTTTTATTACCTTTAAATTCCCCCGCTACACGGGCAGTTTAAATTTCCCTGCTACGCAGGCAGTTTAAATTGGCAATTTATCTTAGTTTTTCAATTTCAAATCGATTATCCCATTCAGTAGTTAAGGCATACATGTTTAATAAAACTACTATAAAACACTATTATCCTTTTTTTAACGTTTTAAACACATGTTATAAATGTATAGTATAGCTATAAAAATCCTTAAATTTTGTAATTAGTATCATTTGAAATTAAAATTTCTAGTGTATCTTAGCGCCTCAAATTATAAATTTTCTCCTCCGGGGGGCATTGTTCCTCCTGAACCCCCCTGACTGAATTTTTAAGATCACAGAAAATTATGAAGAAATTAGGTAAAAAAACAAAAGTAAAAGATATGTTCACGCGATCACCAGGAGACGATTTTTAAGCCGTTTTTAGTATATAATTTAAAAAATTTTCGCCTCCGGCGGCTGGGGGGACACCTCCCAGACCCCCCGGTCGACGCTTCGCGTCGGCTGGCGCCACTACGCGGCGCAGACGACAGCGCTTCACGCCGCTTTGACAACACTTTTTCTCCCCTCCCCCAGACTGACGCCCCCGAAATGAAATCCTGACTACGCCACTGCACATTATTATTAAAAAAATTAAAAAATAAAATTTATAAATTGCAATAAGGTTTTATTTTAATTTTACACAGTTTTAAAGCATTTATAAGCTTGTTTTACATTTTTTACGCATTTTAAGCTCATTTTGAGGCAGCACAGAAATATTGGGTACACCCCCCTCAAAACTTGGGTCTTGCCAGACACCCCCCTTAAAATTTGACCCCACCCCTATACCCCCCCAAAATCTGTGAGGCTGCCCACCTATGACATAGCCAACATGGAAACAAATCTCACCAATTATCTCAACACTCTAAATCAATATCTTAATCTCAACCACCTCAAACTATCAACAGAAAAATCAACAGTTACACTTTTCTCTCCATCTTCACAAGAATACAACTACCACCCAATTGTGACCATACAAAACCAACTTTTACCGCTCAACAAAAATCCCAAAATTCTAGGTGTCACTTTTGATCCAAAACTAACCTTCAACAACCACATCACCACCATCAACAACAGGGCATCTAGACGCAATAGCATCCTCAAAGCCCTAGCTGGGACCAGCTGGGGACAACAAAAAGAAACAATAGTAGCCTCATACAAAGCTATAGGGTGACCCATCCTCAACTACGGAACACCAATATGGTCACCAAACCTCTCAAAATCCCATTACCAGAAACTTCAATCAACACAAAACTCAGCCCTCAGGATAGCAACTGGATGCCACAAAATGGCCTCACTAGATCATCTTCATCAAGAAACTAAAGTACTACCAATTGAAAATCACACATCTCTTCTTGCAACACAATTTCTCGCCAAGAATATGCAACAGACTCACCCATCCAACAAAATCACAGCAAACAAATCTAGGCCAAGAGAAATGAAACACACCCTCCAATCACAGTATGGCCCCATAGCAGAAAGTTTCTTCAACCCAAATCTCACCGAAAAAGCCATCCGGACTAACATTCACACCTATTTTGTAAAAGAATCTCTATCTCAACTCCAACCCAATCCTCTACTAAAAAGCAAACCCCATGAAATACACAAAAGCGAAGAACACCTTCCAAGAAAACTAAGAGCACTCCTGTCACAACTAAGATCCGGATTTTGTCATCATCTAAATTCATACAAATCAAGAATAAACCCACTAATCAAAAATGAATGCCCAAAATGCCACCAGAAACCGCATGATGTCCACCACCTTTTCAACTGCACCAAAAATCCTACCACACTAAAAGTAGAAGACGGAAGACCTATGGTTTCAACCCGCAAAGGCAGCAGCATTCCTGGAGGAAATCACTTGAAAATTCTGGCTATGCTAACTAACTAGCCCCCCGGGGGTTAAAACAGGGGGGGGGGGGCAATTCCAAAATGGGGGGGCAATTCCAAAACGGTGGGGGCACGGGGGGCAACATTTTTGAATCGGGGGGCAATAAAACGGGGGGGCAAGCATGGGAGAAAGAAAAAAAAAGAGAAAAAATGGAGAAAAAAGAGAAAAAAAGAAGGGAAAAAGGGAAAAAAGGGACAAAAAAAGCGGAAATAAGGTAAAAATAGGTCTAAAATGGCTTAAAATACATTGAAATAGGCTAAAAACTGCAAAAAATTCGCAATGACGGCGTCATCATAGCTCAAAAATGGCGTCATATTTTTAGGGTACTTTTTCATTTTTTTGCGGGGGGGGGGGGCAAATCCTCCAATAAAACGGGGGGGCATTTTCAGACCGTGCACAGGTCTCTTTTTGTGGGGGCATAACTCCTGAACCACTGGAGATGTTGTTGAAAAAATTTTAGTGGGCTATTGGGGGCAGGGGTAAGCTTTTCGCAAAAAATTATCAAAATCGAAGACAAAAGTTTGACTCCGCAACACACCTTTAAGCTTATTTTACTATAAAAAATAACAGAATAAAATTACTATACCACCCACAGTCCCAGCCCACAGTATGAAACATTTCAATTAAAAGCTGGTAGTTTTACATCAAAAATCATAAAATGATTTTTATCGAAATTAAATTAGGTCAGGATGATTGGGAGTCAAAATAAATTAAGTGCAAACATAATAAATTAATTTTTTTGGACAACGGTGCTTGGGTTGGTTGGCAGAAAAAAGAAGAAAAATAGCCATAAAAAATAACATACTGTGAATTTTGACTTCAATTTCATTTTTTACCTATTATGACGTCATAACCGTGAAATTTTTGCAGTTTTTAGCCTATTTTAATGCATTTTATGCCATTTTAGACTTATTTTTAAATTAATTTTGCTTTTATTGTTTCTTTTTCCTATTTTTCTTCTCTTTTTTTCTCCTTTTTTCTTTTGTATGTCCTTGCCTCCCTGTTTTAATGCCCCCCTGTTTCAAAAAAGTTGCCCCCCCCAATAAAACCCCAGGGGCTGGTAACTCAAAATATTAAGGGGCCCCATTATTTCTAGGCGCCCATTAAAAATTGGCTAATCTCGTTGCATTAAAATCAATGTGTAACTCAAACATAATGGGACCCCATTGAAAATAGAGATAAGCCCCAGATTTAAGGTTACCCCACACCTCGACTTAACTTTAATGGACCCTATTGAATAAGGTGTTTGTGCTACTAATTACGCTAAAAATGACTGATATTGTTTTTATAATTGATTTGATAAATGAAACAAACAAAACGTAATAATCCAGAAAAAATTAATTTATTGAAATATTTTAATTATAAGGATTATGTTTTTTTAATTTTCAATTTAAAAATACTAAGTACATTTATTTTTGTTTGTGATCTTATTTGAGAAGACCGTTTACATCAAACAATACGAAATAGGAAGCAAAGTTTCAGTGTCAAGAGCTTCAAATAGCAATCGCAAATGAAATAGAAAACGAAATAGAATTTACTGAAAGCAGAATTTACAGATGAGTTTACTCAGTTTCAAACAAGCGCAGGTAGTTTTGTGCCAAAGCTTAAACATGATTGGTATACCACGTATCTATTATTTTGTTAAAAGTTTGTGACTTGAACGCCACGCATTGCAAAACGTGCCATAATAAGTCACCCATAATATGTAGTTCAAAATCTAAATTCAAATTTACATGATTTCATTTTTCTCTTATTATTTTAAACAATCGAAGGCTATTTGAAAGTTATGTCATTGCATATAGCTGAAACACTAATTATTTAAGTTTAAGATTAACTTAACTTAAATTTAATTAAATTTATTAATTTATAATTTATATTAATTTAATTTAATTTAACTTAAAAAGTGGTGGACTATCCATCAAAAATGCTTTAGAAATAGAGCAGGAAATGGGGCGATTTAGTTGGACATGTGGACAGTAAAAAATTAGAACCTGCAATTGCTTACAAATAAAAACTTGTAGACCATATCGTCATTACTACGGCAAAATGAGCCAATGTCTATATAAATTACACGTGACTGTGACTCATTCTGTAGTTATAATGGTCCTGTTTTAAATATAAATTAAGTCACAGTCACGCATATTTTATACGAAATGTGGCTCATTTTGCCGTAGTAACGACGATATATATGATAATAATTTTTTTTTATTTAGTGAAACAATAACACAACCCAGTTGTAGGTTTTTCATGGTCGGAGAAAATGACAAATATAGCAATCTGTAACAATCGCGAAATCGCCATTTTGTTCATATTTATGATTATATTTGGTGCAAAAAAGCACCCTAGAAAAAATGCACCATTTTTTGGTATATTATATATATTTGCTATTATTATCTAATTATTTATGAAACTAGCATAAAAACATGGTGAGGCTTTGGAGCTCGGAGCTCTAGAAAAAATCACTATTAACTGCAACAATTTTATGTTTACAAAATTTAAAAATAGAAATTATAATGATCCAAATCTTGCTGCTTTTTTCATTAGCAACAAAAAAATTTTAAAGATAGAAGTGATAAAAAAAGTAAATTTATTACTTTTAAAACTGTACAAAAATCAAATTGATAAATTTTGGGGCAGGAATGTTGTGTTTTTTGTAAATATGAGCCATTTGGAAGAAAAAAAGGTTTAAAATAGGACATACAAGCGCTTGTCATTTACAAAAACTAAAATAATGGGAGACATTAAAGCATAATGGGGTCCCTTAGATAATGGAAGCCTTATTTTTGTTTGAGTTACAGAAGAAATGGGGCTCATTACAGGGACGTAGCCAGAGTTTCATTTTGGGGGGGGGCAGATTTTAGTACAAAAAAAAATTTCGGGGGGGGGCGGAGCCCCCCCCGAAATTTTGGGGGGGGGGCAGAGCCCCCCCTTAATTTTTGAAAACGTTAAAAAAGCAGGGATAAACGTAGATAAAGCTGTATAATACACTGTTTTTGGCCTAATAACCTATTATCTAATGTTTTTAGCGGTAAAAACATGTTTTCTTAGTTAAAAATTACATAAGCACACATTGACAGAGCCTGGCTTTTACAAAAAAGGAATTTAGAGACGTTAGTTTCAGACCCCTTGGCTAAACCCACATTGTAAACCAAAGCACATGAGCAGCATCTCGGCTCCATGGTTTCTAGGGTACCTACCTATATGAAAAAAATCCGAGCCAATGCTATAGGCGGCAGGAAAATTTAGGAGGGGGGAGGTACATAAATTAACCAATATGATTGTTTGTTTTGCTTTCTGTGTAGTACTTATTACTTATAAAAATTATTGTACTAACTTTAAAATAACATTAGCATCAGGCAACATAAATAACGAGATATATATGTATGTATACTATAGAAAGTGACCGCTGAGCGAAGCGGAACAAATTTTTGGTTTTTGGGGGTCCATTGGGGTACTAAAATTATTTTAAAGTTTGGCGCCGAGCGATTAGCGAGGCGCTAGAAAATTTTGAATTTTTAGCATATGAAAACCCCCAAATTTTACTATCTGGCCACCATTGGGGGGGGGGGGCGCCCGCCCCCCCCGCCCAACCACTATCCTTATTTTTCCTCCTGTCCGACCGTTTCGGGGGGGGCGGCCGCCCCCCCCGCCCCCCCCAGGCTACGTCCCTGGCTCATTATCTAAGGGACCCATCAAGTTATAATGGGGCCCCTTTTGTCAAATGGTACCATTAACTTACGCCCATATTTGAGTTACTGGCCCCAGGGTGGGCGCGGGGGAGCAGTGCACAGGTCTGCACGTAAATAATGGACAACTAGGGACTGACTGGATATCCAGTCCGGTTTGGTGAATCGACCATTTTAGGATCAGTCCAGCGGGATTTTTTTTTTTAAACCGGATCTTGGTCAAATCGGAATTTTTTTATGAATATAATAAAATTAATTTTATTTTCATACTCCCAACAAAAATTTTGACTTATGCTATTATCAAGCGATGGGACAAACGTTTTGATCATATGAACCTAAAATTAGCGTTTTTTACCTATTTTTCCCTCAAAATCGAAAAACGATATGGGTAAAATGCAGTCCAGAAAAAAAAAACGATATGGGTATTTTGCCTTTCTTGGATTTTAACCCCCCCCCCCTAATTTGGGGTTTAACCCCCCCACTCCGGACTAACTTGCCCATGTATGGTTTTGATTCATGCTCATGATAGGTATTTTTGTTTTTTGGTCGTGTCTCTGATTTTGTTAATTATATTTAATAATTCCTTAGCTTTTTATGTCTTAATTTAAACAATTAAAATGTTTACAATTTTAATGTTAATATATTAAACACTCTCACAATCACATTAAATATGTAATTTAATACTAAAAATTAAAAAAACACAAAACAAATAAAATTTTGTATTTCAACTGCTAGGGATCAAATTTCATAATCTTTTTACATACAAACCACTCTCAGATTTTTGATTTCAATACAGTTTGATCATCAGAAAGACCACTGTAAAAGTGGATTGGGTCTATGTCTATCACGCTCTTTTTAAAGCCAAACCATTTGCAAATACTTTCTAATTTTAAATTTAGTTATTTTTCATAGCTTATAATCTACAGTAAAACTCTTTCCAAAAATTAGAGGGCCGGTCAGGTTATTTTAGGACCTAGCTCCTTTTTTAATAGTCCAAATTAAGGTCCAAAAGTTTTATAAATACCAATGCATAGTAGTGTTGTAAAAAGTTACACTTTTATTTTTCCTTAAACAAATAAAAATAAGTGATTTTCCAAATAAGCCCATCTAAAAAATCGTAATCTACAAATCTAAATATATTAGCAGCACGGGGTTAACGTTTGCACCAAAAAAAAGAGGTGTGTATATACCACTAAATATATTACAACCTGAAATAGAACAGAAAATAACAACAAGGCGTGGAAAAATTAAAATTTATTAAAAAATTTATTGCAAAATCTTTTTCAATAAATTTAAATTTTATTGAAAAATTGCTGTTTTGGTCATATTTATTGAAAAATGTGGCCAAAAACACAGATAAAACAATAGGATCCAGAAAATCAACTCTGGTAAAAAAGGGTAAGAATTTCACCTTTTATTAACGCTTCTATATTGGGTTTCACAGAAAAAAAATCCACTAACCGCCAAGAACCAGCCATTCCTAGATGCGATGGATCCGGGCCGAATGAATCGCAAGGCCCCGCTCACCTTAAACAAAATAGTAAAAAATTAATTCCTAGAAATAATTGTTGCTGGTTTTTTTTTACTTTAGCTCAACTCAGACCCAATAAAATTTCAGCCAGATGAAATAAGCTTTAAAAAACTGGTTTTTAATAAATAAAAATTGTTTTAAACTATAAAACACACCAAAAGTTTTTTTTAAAAACGGGACAATTCATAATTAAATTGTAGCATAATACTTAATGACATTGTTAATTTTAAGTTAATGCTCTGATATAAACAAACTATTTTCTGCGGTACCTTTTTTTAATTTAGTTAGGGTAACTGTTTTAAAATCGGCCAGTAGGGTATCTGACTTAATTTTGGCCAGACCTTAATTTCAGCCACCAATATATAAGGTATTGGGAAATTAGATTATTTTTAAACACAAAAAAATCAGCAAAAAAGTTACTGAATGAATGTTGAATAAAATATTTTTGCAAAGTTTTTTATTCAGAATTATCAGCATATTCATACAAAAAAATGCATTTCTGTGATATTCTGGATTTTTTTGCTCTAGTGTTTTAACTGAATCAAATAAAGGAGGGTATATACAACCTTAAAATAACTTCTATTTAGTGCTTAAATTTGTTAATTTTCATGTTTTTATATTTGCTACCAAAGCAGTTTGCAATACGTTTAACTGCGAAGTTTAAAATTTCATTAATTGCAGTCACCTTGAAATTCAAGTAAAAACCTGCTTTTCTTTTGTTGTAATTAAATATCATGATACCAAAAATATATAATATACCGAAAAATGTGCAGCTCCTATATAAAAAAAGTACAGAAAAGGTGGCCTTTATAATGAGCCTCTCCATTTAAATGACACTTTCCACTATAATGGCATAGTAGCCATTTTAATTCGGCGAGTTAAAGTGGAGAGGAAGCTATTATAATAGCCATTTATTGACTTAATTTCACTTCATATATACTCACAAGTCTAATACTGTCCGGGCCGCACGAGTTTCCCCGTGTTGGTTTAATACTGTCCAACTCGCAGAAACTCGTGCGGCCCGGACAGTATTAGACTTGTGAGTATATATGAAGTGAAATTAAGTCAATAAATGGCTATTATAATAGCTTCCTCTCCATTTTAACTCGCCGAATTAAAATGGCTACTATGCCATTATAGTGGAGAGTGTCATTTAAATGGAGAGGCTCATTATAAAGGCCACCTTTTCTGTACTTTTTTTATATAGGAGTTGCACATTTTTCGGTATATTATATATTTTTGATGATACTACCTTATTCATAAAATTTTTTTCGCGCGTTTGACTTTTTTACGTTTTTCATGCCAATAAAAATTTAACAAAAACATATTTTATTATTATTGGTTTTCTTAAGGTTTTAACATAGTTTTAAAGTCTTGCTAATAACTTTAAAAGTTTGCAAATGGGAAAACTAAAGTTATATGCAGCAGAAAATTTGCAACCTTTAAAAATTTTTATTTTCATTTCAACAACAGTTATAGCCAGCTTTTGCTAGGTAGCTGAAATCAATGGCAGGCGCCTTAACTTTGACCATAATGAAAAAACCTTAAACCTCCACTGGTCTTTAAGTGTAACAGAAATTTTTAAATTTTGCACTGGAATAACAAAAATAGCTATTGTTTCATTTTTTGCTTTCGGCCGTTGGCTGGTATTTTGGCCACACTTAAAACTCTAAAATGAATTGCATATAGCTGGATATCCATAAAAACAGCAGTCAGTCAGTTAAGTCAGTTTACCCTAAACTTTGTTTATTATACTATAAACTTTAAATTTTACTTTATTAAAATCTTTCAGTCTGACTTACCCACGAACACTCGACCACAGGCGTCGCATTCCGTGTCCTTACGGTTTCCCCGCCTTCTTCGGTCCCGGCGGAACTCCAAACGCGCTGGGGCTTGCAAAACCCTTAATAAATTACAGTTAGCAAATTTATGTAACATTTTTAGTTTTTCTCATAATAAACGCTTTTTTATTTTAGTTTAGTTTCACTAAATTTATAAAAAACATTATTACTATAAATCCTAATAACTTCTTTTAGTTATGTGTTGCGTTTTTTAAGTTTCTACCACTGCTCTATGAAAACTTTATCATGTAGTAAAATTCAAAGAAATTACTGTGCTAAACAATTAGAGAAGTAACATATCTTTTGTATGATTTATATGTTTCCTAAAATCTGTATACTCTCCATTATTATTGTCGTAAAGTTCTATTAGCGTGGAATCTTGCATAAAACACTTACCAATAGTTTTGGCGCACCCGCCTGCCAGATCTAGTCCAGGTCACCCTGTCATGGAAGTTGAACCCCTTCTAAATTATACAAAAACTAAATACAAAAAAAATCGTAAGATAGAATGTGTCAGAAAAGTATCTTTGATCTTTTAAGTAAAATAAGTAATCAGACATTGTTTGGCCAAAATCCATAAGTTTTTATGAGGACTATTTGCATTTATTAAGACTGTAATAATTATTGTATGTACAAAAATTTTGTGCAGTGGCAAAAAATTCAAACTTTAAGCTGTTATTACTGAGATGATTTGTATGGGATTTATATCCGAGCATAGTTCAGTTCAGACCATAGTTGGGCTACATAGATGGGCAGGGGGAGGTGGGTTGGGGAGTTATACCCCCAAAATCCCAATTATAGCCGACACCTCCCTCCCCCCCTCTAAAATTTGAGGGTACCATGGACACGTCCCCTAAAATTTGGGGGGTCCCAGTACTAAAAACGCTAAAAATGAGGTATAACCCCCAAAAATCCTGATTATAGCCGACACCATAGGTGGGCAGCCTTTTGTATTTGGGTGGGGGGTATACCCGACCCCCAGAATTTGGGGTGGTGTCTTAATTTTTTTTTGGGGTATACCTGAAATACCCCATTTTTAGTGTTGTTAGTACTGGGACCCTCCAAATTTTAGGGGGGCTGTCTGGGGTACCTTTAAATTTTAGGTGTCAGCTATAATCGGGATTTTTGGGGGGTATAGCCCCCTGCCCACTTATGGCCGACACCCCTCCCCCCCTTAAACTTGGGGATATCCCGGAAACCCCCCCCCTAAGATTTAGGGTGCTAGTATGAAAAACGCTAAAAATGGGGTATTTGTAAAGGTATACTTCCAAACAAAATTTTGGGACACCCCCCACCAAGTTTTGGGGGTAGGGTATACCCCCTCCAAAATCTGGGAAGCTGGCCACCTATGGCTCAGAACCTGGGTTTTCTGCTGAATTTGTTACAATAACAGTTTGTTTATCTATTATACATCGCCAATACGGTCAATAGAATGATAAAAAACTTGTATCAAAAAAGCAACCAAAATTTTTTGATGAGTAAGCAATAAGAAACGCTGTTTAATATTTTATTGGCACAAACCTTTTTGAGTATTTTAAAAATTTGAACGAAATCGGTTCTTTGAATTTTTTTAGAATGTGCACAAATTTTATAATTTTTAAAGAAAAACTTGCTGACAGTCGTGATTACTTTTTTAAAATTAAATTCAACAGGTTTAAATAGTCAAAACCACCGGACATTTTTTTTGATATAACAATCTTGAAAAAAATTGTCTGTTTAAGCTTAAAAACAAGCCTTAAAATCAACATGTTTTTGAACTTTCACCAGTCACCATGGATAACTTGTAAAGTGTTTTAAAACTTCCTTTTATTTTTAGTGTAAATTTTTCTGTCTTTAAGCTGATCGGCTATAAATTAGCTTACCCCGTGCACCTTGGTTGCGTGGATTTTCATCCCCCGCGCGGTGCCAAAGTGGCTTCCGCAAACTGGGCAGTCCGCGCCTAAAAAATGAAAACATAAAACTAAAAATTTGTGATGTACGCAAACTAGTGATGCAAACTCCGCTTTCAGCAGTTCTGAAGCAACCCTTGGAGCTCAAGCTCCGGAGCTCCGCCCTATTTTATACTAAGTTAATCCAAACATAAATAATTAAAGAGTGATGGCATTATTTATATTGTCAAAATTTTATTTAAACTAAATTTTTTTCCAAAACTTATTTAAAACAATAAAAACAGTCTTACAAATACAGCCAGAGTCGTTTAATATGTATTTCAAGCGTAAAAAAGCTTTAAATCGCTCATTTAAGGGGTGGGGTTCCCTCCGCTTTAAATGACCAAAGCTTTGGAACATGATATTGGAGGGTAGGAAGGAACATCAATAATGCAGACCTGTGCACTGCCCCTTCCCCCCAAGGGAGTTTTATTGGGGGAAGGGCAATTCAAAAATGGGGGCACGGGGAGGGACAATTTTTTTTAAACAGAGGGGGGGGGGGCAAGCAGTGGAGAAAAAGAAAAAAAGAAAAGAATGAAAGAAGAAAAAAAAGAAAATTTATTTCAAGTGTATTTTAATTAAAAATTAAATTAAAGGAAATTAAATTTCAAGTGTATTTTAGCGCCTTAAATTTAAAATTTTCTCCCCCAGGGGGCATTCTGCCCCCGGACCCCCCTGACAAGGGGCTCCACCCCTCTCGCTCCCCAGACCCCCCAGTGTGGGCGTAGCTAGGGGGCAGGAAAGGTCTCTAAATCGCTTTTTTGTAAAATCCAGGCTCTGTCAATATCTGCTAAGGTAATTTTTAACTAAGAAAACATGTTTTACCGCTAAACACATTAGATAATACGTTATTAAGCCAACAACAGTGTATTATACAGGTTTATCTACGTTTATCCCTGCTTTTTTAACCTTTTCAAAAAATTAACGTTCAAAAATTTAACCCCCCCAAAATTTTTGTTTGTACCAAAATCCCAAAAATGAAACCCCAGGTACATCTCTTCTAAAATCTGCAAAAACTTTGCGATGATGGTGTCATAATTGGTCAAAAATGGCGCCATAATTTTTGGGTAATTTTTCATTTCTCGGCGGAGGGGGGGGGCAGCCACTAATACTCTGGGGGTTATTTTTACACCTAGCACAGCTATGATTTTGGCACTACAAATGAGGATTTGAGGCTTAATCTCTTATAGTCTTAATCATTTTTATAATCGTTACTATAAGACAATGAGTCAAAAATCGGCAAAAAATTCTTCTAACTGTAAACCTTTTTTATGTTTTAACAAACAAATATTATAACGGTTATGAGTCAGAGTCACAGTTAAATTTATACCAATTGTGACTTTTTGTGTTGTAATAACGACAATATTATCCACTTTCATTTAGCTGACTAGGGAGACAAGGAGCAAGCCTATTTTTTTGAAAATAACATCGTACATGAAGAGGGTTTAATGTTCAGATCATCGTTAAAAAACATTCAAGAAAATTGCTTTTTGAAATTTTGATAATTTTCATAAAAATTATACGCTGCCCCTAATAGCCCAAAAAAATTGCTTGCAGCAAAAAAAGCGGATGAAACAAAAACTTTCTAAATTCTCAATTTCTTTAATTCTCAAATGAATAAGGCCATTTTTTTAAACAAAAAACGACGCCGGGTAAAAGTACTTTTACTGACTCCATTTTTGGGAAAAAATGACTATTACTTTATTACTGGTTGATGTTAAACCAAATGTCAAATTTGAAGTAGGTATAGGGTAGGCATTATAGAAGCAGTTTGATGCAGGAATTTGATTTGTTAAATATTTTTGAATTTTAAAATATCTTAATATATTATTTTATTTTTAATAAAAACAAGAATTATAACACAACAAAATGTCCCTTTATACATGAAAGTTTAACAGGAATAAAAGAGGAGTTGTGTTGATTAAGAGTATAGCAGGCACCAGCCAGGGGGCGGGTGTGGTCACCTCTCCCGAAACAGTCGGACAGGAGGAAAAATAAGGATAGTGGTTGGGCGGGGGGGCGGCCGCCCCCCCCCAAAAGGTCGCCAGATAGTAAAAATTGGGGGTTTTCAGAGGCTAAAAATTAAAAAATTTATATAGCCACGCTAAAAGCACGGCGCCAAACATTAAAAAAAATTTCAGTATACCCATGTACCCTCAAAAACCAAAAATTTGTTCTGCTTCGCTTTGCTCAGCGGTCACTTTCTATAGTGTACATACATATATATCTTGTTATTCACATGAGGAACATGAAGCCGAAAGACGCCGCTCATGTGCTTTGGTTTACAATGTGGGTTTAGCCAAGGGGTCTGGAACTAAAAATGCCTCAAAATTCCTTCTTTGTAAAATCCAGGCTCTGCCAATGTGTGCTTATGTAATTTTTAACTAAGAAAACAGGCAATTTTACTGCTCCAAACATTAGATAATAGGTTATTAGGCCAAAAAAGTGTATTATACAGCTTTATCTACTATTAATCCCTGCTTTTTTAACGCTTTAATAAAAATTAAGGCTTTTTTCGCCTCGCTCATAAAAAAATTTCGGGGGAACCGGCGGAGCCCCCCCTCCCCTAAATTTGATTTTGCACTACAATCCGCCCCCCCCCCCCCAAAATGAAACTCTGGCTACGTCCCTGGAATATAATATTACAAGAACCAAATACATATATATATACAGACCTGTGCACCGCCCCTCTCTGGGGCTTAACGGGAGGGCAATTCCAAAATGGGGGGGCATGGGGGGCAAATTTTTTGAATGGGGGCAAAAGAAGGGGGGGCAAGCAGGGGGGAAAGAAAAAGAAAAAAAGGAGACAAAACAGAAAAAAAAAGGAAAAGGGAAAAAACGGAAAAAAAAAGTGAAAATAAGGAAAAGATAGGTCTAAAATGGCTTAAAATACATTGAAATAGCCTAAAAACTGCAAAAAATTCGCTACTATGGTGTTATCATAGGTCAAAACTAGCGTCATATTTTTAGGGTACTTTTTCATTTTTTGCGGGGGCAAATGCATATCTTCAATAGTGTATTTCACGCGCACACGCACACACACACACACACACACACACACACACACACACACACACACACACACACACACACACACACACACACACACACACACACACACACACACACACACACACACACACACACACACACACACACACACACACACACACACACACACACACACACACACACACACACACACACACACACACACACACACACACACACACACACACACACACACACACACACACACACACACACACACACACACACACACACACACACACACACACACACACACACACACACACACACACACACACACACACACACACACACACACACACACACACACACACACACACACACACACACACACACACACACACACAGACCTGTGCACGGTCTGAAAATGCCCCCCGTTTTATTGGAGGGTTTGTCCCCTCGCCTCCCCCCCCCATTGCCCTCCTCGGCCAAACCCAAAACGAAAAAGTACCCTAAAAATATGACGCCATTTTTGACTATGATGACGCCATCATCGCGAATTTTTTGGCAGTTTTTAGGTGATATCGTCCAATGTATTTTTAATGATTTTAAGCCCATTTTTACCTTATTTCCGCTTTTTTTTTGTCCCTTTTTCCCCTTTTTCCCTTCTTTTTCTCTTTTTTTCTCCTTTTTTTCTTTTTTTTCTTTCCCCCCTGCTTGCGCCCCCCCGTTTTATTGACCCACCCGTTTCAAAAAAATTGCCCCCCCCCCATGCCCCCCCCCCCATTTTGGAATTGCCCTCCCCCGTTTTAACCCCGGGGGGGGGGGCGGTGCACAGGTCTGTATATATATATGTATTTGGTTCTTGTAATATTATATTCCAGGGACGTAGCCAGAGTTTCATTTTGGGGGGGGGGCGGATTGTAGTGCAAAACAAATTTCAGGGGAGGGGGGGCCCTGCCCCCCTCCCCCTAAAAAAGTCCTTTTTTGGGGGGGGCGGAGCCCCCCTTAATTTTTGAAAACGTTAAAAAAGCAGGGATAAACGTAGATAAAGCTGTATAATACACTTTTTTGGCCTAATAACCTATTATCTAATGTTTTTAGCAGTAAAAACATGTTTTCTTAGTTAAAAATTACATAAGCACACATTGGCAGAGCCTGGATTTTACAAAAAAGGAATTTAGAGACGTTAGTTTCAGACCCCTTGGCTAAACCCACATTGTAAACCAAAGCACATGAGCAGCATCTCGGCTCCATGTTTTACATAAATAACAAGATATATATGTATGTACACTATAGAAAGTGACCGCTGAGCAAAGCGAAGCGGAACAAATTTTTGGTTTTTGGGGGTCCATTGGGGTACTAAAATTATTTTAAAGTTTGGCGCCAAGCGATTAGCGAGGCGCTAGAAAATTTTGAATTTTTAGCCTCTGAAAACCCCCAAATTTTACTATCTGGCGACTTTTTCCGGGGGGGGGGCGGCCGCCCCCCTGCCCAACCACCATCCTCATTTTTCCTCCTGTCCGATCGCCCTTTCGGGAGGGGGGGGGGGGTGGCGCCCCCCCCCCGCCCCCCCTGGCTACGTCCCTGTTATATTCTTAATCAACACAACCCCTCTTTTATTCCTATTAAAATTTCATGTATAAAGGGACATTTTGTTGTGTTATAATTCTTGTTTTTATTAAAAATAAAAAAATAGATTAAAATATTTTAAAATTCAAAAATATTTAACAAATCAAATTCCTGCATCGAACTGCTTCTATAATGCCTACCCTATACCTACAACCTACTTCAAATCTGACACTTGGTTTGACAACATCAACCAGTAATAAAGTAATAGTCATTTTTTCCCAAAAATGGAGTCAGTAAAAGTACTTTTACCCGGCGTCATTTTTTGTTTAAAAAATGGCCTTATTCATTTGAGAATTAAAGAAATTGAGAATTTAGAAAGTTTTGTTTCATGCGCTTTCTTTGCTGCAAGCAATTTTTTTGAGCTATTAGGGGCAGCGCATAATTTTTATGAAAATTATCAAAATTTCAAAAAACAATTTTCTTGAATGTTTTTTAATGATGTTCTGAACATTAAACCCTCTTCACGTACGATATTATTTTCAAAAAAATAGACTTGCTCCTTGTTTCTCTAGTCAACTAAATGAAAGTGGATAATATCATTGTTATTATGACACAAAAAGTCACAATCGGTATAAATTTAACTGTGACTCTGACTCATAACGGTTATAATATTTGTTTGTTAAAACATAAAAAAGTTTAGTTAGAAGAATTTTTTGCCAATTTTTGACTCATTGTCTTATAGTAACGATTATAGAAATGATTAAGACTATAAGAGATTAAGCCTCAAATCCTCTTTTTTGTAGTGCCAAAATCATAGCTGTGCAAGGTGTAGAAATGGCCCCCAGAGTATTAGTGGCTGCCCGTGCCCCCCACCCGCCGAAAAATGAAAAATTACCCAAAAATTATGGTGCCGTTTTTGACCGATTATGACACCATCATCGCAAAGTTTTTGCAGATTTTAGAAGAGACATACCTGGGGTTTCATTTTTGGGATTTTAGTACAAACAAAAATTTTGGGGGGGTGGTTAAATTTTTAAAGGTTAATTTTTTTGAAAAGGTTAAAAAAGCAGGGATAAACGTA
Source organism: Microlaimidae sp. YZB2_3 (assembly GCA_030248175.1). Lineage (NCBI taxonomy): Eukaryota > Metazoa > Nematoda > Chromadorea > Desmodorida > Microlaimidae > Microlaimidae sp. YZB2_3. The sequence goes on from JASAMX010005364.1 coordinate 27,163, forward strand.
GATAAAGCTGTATAATACACTGTTTTTGGCTTAATAACGTATTATCTAATGTTTTTAGCGGTAAAAACATGTTTTCTTAGTTAAAAATTACCTTAGCAGATATTGGCAGAGCCTGGATTTTACAAAAAAGCGATTTAGAGACATTTCATGCCCCCCTAGCTACGCCCACACTGTAAACCAAAGCAGGTGAGCAGCATTTTTATGTTTTTCAGGCTACTTCCATGGAAAAAATTACCAAGCCATTGCTAGGCGGCTGGCAATTTTGGGAGGGGGAAAGGTATTAGTATATACACACACAAATCAACTATGGTTGTTTATTTTGTTTGATGTGTAGTACTTATTCTTTACTAAAATTATTCTACTTTTTTATATAACATTAGGCAAGATATATAGTGGTAATGATGCATATTATAGAACCTGACCGCGAAGCGAAATGGAAAATTTTTTTCTTTTTGGGAGTCAATTGTGTTACCAAAACTGTTTATAGTTTGGCGCCAAGCGATTAGCGAGGCGCTAGAAAATTTTGAATTTTTAGCCTCTGCAAACCCCAAAATTTTATCATCTGGCGACCATTTTGGGGGAGTGACGGCTGCCCCCCCCCGCCCAACCACTTTCCTTATTTTTCCCCCCGCCCGACCGTTTGGAGGGGGAAGGCGGCAGCCCCCCTCCGCTCTTCCCCCTGATCACTTCCCTGGATTTTAGCCTATTTTAATGCATTGTAAGCCATTTTACACCTATTTTTACCTAAATTTTCTTTTTTTCTTCTTTCATTCTTTCTTTTTTTCTTTTTCTCCACTGCTTGCCCCCCTCCCTGTTTCAAAAAAATTGCCCCTCCCCGTGCACCCATTTTTGAATTGCCCTTCCCCCAATAAAACTCCCTTGGAGGGAAGGGGCAGTGCACAGGTCTGCATTAGTGATGTTCCTACCCTCCAATATCATGTTCCAAAGCTTTGGTCATTTAAAGCAGAGGGAGCCCCACCCCTTAAATGAGCGATTTAAAGCTTATTTAAGCTTAAAATACATATTAAACGACTCTGGCTGTATTTGTTAGACTATTTTTTTGTTTTAAATAAGTTTTGGAAAAAAATTTAGTTTAAATAAAATTTTGACAATATAATTAATGCCATCACTCTTTAATTATTTATGTTTGGATTAACTTAGTATAAAATAGGGTGGAGCTCTGGAGCTTGAGCTCCGAAGGTTGCTTCAGAACTGCTAAAAGCGGAGTTTGCATCACTAGTTTGCGTAATCCATCAATAATTTTTAGTTTTATGTTTTCATTTTTTAGGCGCGGACTGCCCAGTTTGCGGACGCCACTTTGGCACCGCGCGGGGGATGAAAATCCACGCAACCAAGGTGCACGGGGTAAGCTAATTTATAGCCGATCAGCTTAAGGACAGAAAAATTTACACTAAAAATAAAAGGAAGTTTTGAAACACTTTACAAGTTATCCATGGTAACTGGTGAAAGTTCAGAAACATGTTGATTTTAAGGCTAGTTTTTAAGCTTAAACAGACAATTTTTTTCAAGATTGTTATATCAAAAAAATGTCCCGTGGTTTTGACTATTTAAACCTGTTGAATTTAATTTTAAAAAGTAATCATGACTGTCAGCAAATTTTTCTTCAAAAATTATAAAATTCGCGCACATTCTAAAAAAATTCAAAGAACCAATTTCATTCAAATCTTTAAAATACTCAAAAAGGTTTGTGCCAATAGAATATTAAACAGCGTTTCTTTATGCTTACTCATCAAAAAATTTTGGTTGCTTTTTTGATACAATTTTTTTTTCTCATTCTATTGACCCTATTGGCGATGTATAATAGATAAACAAACTGTTATTTTAGCGAATTCAGTGGAAAACCCAGATTCTGAGCCATAGGTGGCCAGCCTCCCAGATTTTGGAGGGGGGTATACCCTACCCCCCAAACTTGGTGGGGGGTTTCTCAAAATTTTTTTTGGAAGTATACCCTTACAAATACCCCATTTCTAGCGTTTTTCATACTAGCACCCTAAATCTTAGGGGTGTCGGCCATAAGTGGGCAGGGGGGTTATACCCCCAAAAATCCTGATTATAGCCAACACCCTCTAAAATTTGAAGGTACCCCAGACACCCCCCTAAAATTTGGGGGGTCGCAGTACTAACAACACTAAAAATGGGGTATTTGAGGTATACCCCAAAAAAATTAAGACACCACCCCAAATTCCGGGGGTCGTGTATACCCCCCACCCAAATAGGAAAGGCTGCCCACCTATGGTGTCTGCTATAATCAGGATTTTTGAAGGGTATACCCCATTTTTAGCGTTTTTAGTAGTGGGACCCCCCAAATTTTAGGGGACGTGTCCATGGTACTCTCAAATTTTAGAGGGGGGAGGTGTCGGCTATAATCGGGATCTTATGGGTATAACCCCCAACCCCCCTCCTCCTGCCCATCTATGTAGCCCAACTATGGTCTGAACTGAACTATGCTCAGATATAAATCCCATACAAATTATCTCAGTAATAACAGCTTAAAGTTTGAATTTTTTTGCCACTGCACAAAATTTTTGTACATACAATAATTATTACATACAATAATTATTACAGTCTTAATAAATGCAAATAGTCCTCATAAGAAATTATGGATTTTGGCCAAAAAATGTCTGATTACTTATTTTACTTAAAAGATCAAAGATACTTTTCTGACACATTCTATCTTACACATTCTATCTTACACATTCTATCTTACGATTTTTTCTTTGTATTTAGTTTTTGTATAATTTAGAAGGGGTTCAACTTCCATGACAGGGTGACCCGGACTAGATCTGGCAGGCGGGTGCGCCAAAACTATTGGTAAGTGTTTTATGCAAGATTCCACCCTAATAGAATTTTACGACAATAATAATGGAGAGTATACAGATTTTAGGAAACATATAAATCATACAAAAGATATGTTACTTCTCTAATTGTTTAGCACAGTAATTTTTATGAATTTTACTACATGATAAAGTTTTCATACAGTAGTGGTAGAAACTTAAAAAACGCAACACATAACTAAAAGAAGTTAATAGGATTTATAGTAATAATGTTTTTATAAATTTAGTGAAACTAAACTAAAATAAAAAAGCGTTTATTATGAGAAAAACTAAAAATGTTACCTAAATTTGCTAACTGTAATTTATTAAGGGTTTTGCAAGCCCCAGCGCGTTTGGAGTTCCGCCAGGACCGAAGAAGGCGCGGAAACCGTCGGGACACGGAATGCGACGCCTGTGGTCGAGTGTTCGTGGGTAAGTCAGCAGAAAGATTTTAATAAAGTAAAATTTAAAGTTTATAGTATAATAAACAAAGTTTAGGGAAAACTGACTTAATTTTGGCCACGGCTGTTTTTATGGCTATCCAGCTATATGCAGTTAATTTTAGAGTTTTACGTATGGCCAAAATACCAGCCAATGGCCGAAAGTAAAAAAATGAAACAATAGCTGTTTTTGTTATTCCAGTTGCAAAATTTTAAAATTTCTGTTATACTTAAAGATCAGTGGAGGTTTAAGGTTTTTTGTTGTGGCCAAAGTTAAGGCGCATGCCATTAATTTCAGCTACCTAGAAAAAGCTGGCTATAACTGTTGCTGAAATGAAAATAAAAATTTTAAAAGGTTGCAAATTTTCTGCTGCATATAACTTTAGTTTTCCCGTTTGCAAACTTTTAAAGTTATTAGCAAGGCTTTAAAACTATGTTAAAACCTTAAGAAAACAAATATTAATAAAATATGTTTTTGTTAAATTTTTATTGGCGTGAAAAACGTAAAAAAAGGTCAAACGCGCAAAAAAATTTTAATGAATACGGTAGTATCATGATATTTAAATACAACAAAAGAAAGGCAGGTTTTTACCTGAATTTCAAGGTGACCACAATTAATGGAATTTTAAACTGCGCAGTTAAATGTATTGCAAACTGCTTTGGTAGCAAATATAAAAACACAAAAATTAAGAAATTTAAGCACTAAATATAAGTTATTTTAAGGTTGTATATACCCTCCTTAATTTGATTCAGTTAAAACACTAGAGCAAAAACATCCAGAATATCACAGAAATGCATTTTTTTGTATGAATATGCTGATAATTCTGAATCAAACAAATAAAAAACTTTGCAAAAATATTTTATTCAACATTCATTCAGTAACTTTTTTGCTGATTCTTTTGTGTTTTAAAAATGATCTAATTTTTCAATACCTTATATATTGGTGGCTGAAATTAAGGTCTGGCCGAAATTAAGTCAGATACCCTACTGGCCGATTTAAAACAGTTACCCTAACTAAATTAAAAAAGGGTACTGCAGAAAATAATTTGTTTATATCAGAGCATTAACTTAATATTAACAATGTCATTACAGTGCACTTTTATACATACCTAGGTCCATTAAATTAAAATTAACAATGTCATTAAGTATTATGCTACAATTTAATTATGAATTGTCCCGTTTTTTTAAAAAAAAGTTTTGGGTGTATTTGATAGTTTAAAACAATTTTTATTCATTAAAAACCGGTTTTTTAAAGCTTATTTCATCTGGCTGAAATTTTATTGGGGCTGAGTTGAGCTAAAGTAAAAAAAAACCAACAACAATTATTTCTAGGAATTAATTTTTTACTACTTTGTTTAAGGTGAGCGGGGCCTTGCGATTCATTCGGCCCGGATCCACCGCGTTTAGGAATGGCTGGTTTTGGCGGTTAGTGGATTTTTTTTCTGTGAAACCCAATATAGAAGCGTTAATAAAATGTAAAATTCTTACCCTTTTTTACCAGAGTTGATTTTCTGGATCCTATTGTTTTATCTGTGTTTTTTGGCCATATTTTTTAATAAATATGACTAAAACAGCAATTTATAAGATTTAAATTTATTGAAAAAAATTTTTTCAATAAATTTTTTGATAAATTTTAATTTTTTCACGCCTTGTTGTTATTTTCTCTTCTATTTCAGGTTGTAATATGTTTAGTGGTATATACACACCTCTTTTATATGGTGATCATGGTGATCCCTATTTGTATGACTCAGATAAAAATTGCATTCTGGAGATTAAGGGTTTAAACAAAAGGTCAGAATATGATGAAGTGCAACCCAGTTGCAGTAAAACTTATAGCAAAATTAAAAGTTTTAAAAATCGACAAAATGTAGAAACTCTTCAAATAATATCTCTTAACAGTAGATCACTTTTAAAATATCTGAATGAGTTTGAGCTCTTAATATCTGGAGCATTATGTAAACTACAGGTCACCGAATGTGATATGTGTTCAGGAGTCCTGGCTGAGTGAGCAAATACCCAATCAATTAATAATAAAAAATTCTGATTACAACCTTCTTTGTAAGGATAGGACGCTAAACAAAATTAACACTTATAAATAAAACAAACAAAATTAACACTTATAAATAAAAACATAAAATATTGCGAAATTGTAACTCAGAAGAATTCACATCTGAGTAATAGGACGATCTATATCAATAACAAAATCTAATATAACTTAATGGCTTAATGCACTCCAAAGGCGAACTTAGTCCGACACTACAACGGATAGCTCAGAGAGCACCGGAGCGGGACAGGAAGGGAAAAAAAGCCGACCCACACAAAGAAAAACCCGGACTCCAACTCCACGCCGAATGAAAAAACACACAAGCAGAAAAGGCGGGACAAACAAGACACGAAGAAGCACCAAACTCAGAGCCAAGGCAAACACTCCCCAAGCCATGACCACCAAGCACGCCAGACACGAACAAAAAGAAGCAATAGAAACAAAAAGCTTATAAAATGCAGAAACAATCAAAGGCCGAAAAACAATATAATCCACCAACAAGAAAAACAACAGAAAACGCAACGCATGGAAGCAAAAGCTATCAAAAATCCCAACAAAAAGAAAACAAAGCCAAAACACACCCTACAGACCTCCAACAAACAAGAAAAAACTTAAACTATAGAAAACACAACACAGAAAAGAAAATACCAAAAACAAAAAGCATCTCAAAAAAAAAATAACACAATTAGAAAACTCTCTCAACAGTTACCAAATAGAGACAGAAATAGATATCACACAAAACCCAAATTTAATAGAACACTCAAAAAACATACAATAGAAAAAAAATCAACAAAGCATAAAAATCAACCACAAAACAACAGCAGATAGTTATTTAGCTCTCAAAAGATAAAAAATATTAAATACAATCCAAAAATGAAAAATTAAAAATATCAACATGCCTAAAAAAATAAAAAATCTCAAAAAAAATCAATCCAAAAATATTATATAAACTCCAAAAAAAAAAAAATAAAACAGACATAAACAAAAAAAAATCAAAAAACAACCAAAACTATCAAAAAAGCAAAAATCAAATCAGATCAAAAAAGTCAAATCACAATAATTTATAAATATAAAAATAGCTATCTATATATATATATAGCTATATATAGCTATATATAGCTATCCTCCAATACAATAGAATAAACAAATCAAAAACAAAAATTACTATTCCTCTTCACCAAAGATAAAAAATTCCATATTAACCAAAAAACAATCAAATACAAAACATAAATACAAGAGATTAAAATCAAAAAACTCCAAAATTCTTCCTAATCATCCTCTCTTTTCTAAATTAGCAAAATATCAGAACCCCTTCTAAAATATCCAAAAATCTTATCAGGAACTTCCAAATAAAATCACTTACTACACCAGGACAAAAATCAAAAAATATCTTATTTTCTAACCCTTTCTTTTCTTTTATTTTACTAACTTACCCTTCTAACCTTCAAAAATAAAATTCTCTTCTTTCTTCTAAAATACTATTCTAAAACTTATCTATCCATCAAAACTAAATAAATAAATATAATTCTAACCTAAATAAAAACAACAAAAAAAAAAAAAACAACCCCATACCCAACAACATCCACACAAACCCCCAAAACAACCAAAACAAAAAAGATCGATTGAAAGTATTATTTATCTGAAGTCACAGATACAAAATTTAGTGAGATGCTCTAAATCCGAGTCCAAATACCGCACCGGTCCCAAGGTTTTATGAACAGTGTTTTTAAATCGTTTGATTTGGAATCCTATGTTAAAATAGCAAACGCATTATCATTTTGTTACTTTGCACCGAACCCGCCGCCAACAACCAAACGAAAACATTTATAAATAATAGAAGAAACAATATGATTTGAATTTGGAATTTTTCTTGTTTTTGAGAAATTTATATTAAATTCGAAAATAAGTTGCCATTTCAATTCTATAAATTTTGTATGACTCAAACCATCTTTATGTTGGATGCGTTTAATAATTAAATAAAAAAATTTCGTAGTTGTTATGAAATTAAAAACTTCATGAAATAATATTAAATCAGTTAATTTTAAAAACGGTACCAGTATCCTTTTATTATAACTGTATGTGGATAATTATACCAAAACCATATAACAAAATTAAAAAAATGTGATTATGTATGGGCATGCCCCATTTATTGGGGGCACTAAATATGTATAAGAAATTTCACATTTCTTTTTTCATGTTAGGGTAGTGCATTTAATTTCGGCACTTTTTTGTTTTTCCAATGTAACTTCTTACTGTATGGCCCGATTTTCATGTTTGATAGCTCATTTTAAAGTTTTCACGATACTGCGTTGCGTCACAAAAGTTTCACTGTACGAAAGTAGTTTTTTTACTTAATTAAATCAGTTTTTTTAAAAAATGGAAAATTGCCGAAATTAATTGTGTGCATTTAATTTCAGCACTTTACAAACAATCGATTGTTTCTCAGTCAAAAAATAATCATTTTCAAAAATTTAAAAGCCTATCATTATCTCCAGACAGTTTTCTTTAATTTAAGCATCTACTTGTTGTTCAACGTGTAACTGGCAAAAAGTTACAGCTAAAATGCCAAATGGTATCAAAATGAGCAAAATTTGGGAAAAAAGTGCATTTAATTTCGGCACTTTTTAAAAAAATCCCCTTAATCGAGTTTAAGTGCAGTGCTATGACCCCTACACATTTCAACGTTGTCTTTTAACTATTTGCAACTACGATTTAACACTCGACCACTTGATTCAACCCGTTTTTACCTGCAGGAATATGTGTGCCGAAATTACACTATTTTATTTTATAAGGATTGCTCACCACAGACGCAACGTAGAACCACGGGAACTAAAAATTCGGAAAACAGCCTAAATTTTACCAGGACAGTTTAATTTTTAAATCAATTTATTGCGTAGTTATGAAATGCCCATGTTCTAAAAATGAGTAACAATTTTATTTTTTATAAATCGAGCCCCCCACCAGCCCCCCGCCCCCCCCCCCCCCCACACACAATTTCACATGAAAATATCATAACATAACAAATAAAAAGCTCACGACAGTCATCTACATATAATTAGCTCTCATTTGCCCCACCCCCCCCCCCCCACACCCACCCCCCCCCCACACCCCCCCCCCCCCCCCCCCCCCCACCCCAACCCCAGCTATAAAACGTCGTTTTCCATCCAGGATTCCCCCACCAAAGATATAGCCCAAAATCAAACCCCCCCCGGAATGCCCAATTGGGAAACCCCCCCCCCAACAACCCACCCCCCCCCACCCACCAAAGTGCCGAAATTAAATGCACTACCCTATATATTGTTTTTCTCCCCTCTATACCACCAACCCCCCCCCCCCAAATAACAATTTTGCGACTAATTTTGAGTGCCCTGAAACAATTCTTTTTTTTCATTTGCCAGCAAAACACAATTTTTTTGCTGAATTTCCATATAAATAAAAGAGATAAAAATGTTTTTAAATGTATTAATATATTTCGAGAAATTTAAACACAAATTTGTATTTACGTTACGAGGGCTTTAGAGCAGGAAGTAGGGAACTCCGTAAGTAGAGAAAATGGAGCCGTTGGAAATTTTTGGCAACTTGAATCGCTAACAATGAGAACTTGAAACCTTTAAGAAAAAAATTGGTTTAAGCTTCGCTTAAGCTTAGGTATAGGTTTTAGCGATTTTTACTTTCGGCTTCATGATCCTAACTACTACAGCTCCAAGTTCCTGATGGTGGCGAGTAAAAAAAAAAATTGAATTAAAAACACAAGTCAAACTGTTGTTTTTTTTTAATTAATGATAAATCGATGTATATTTTTCTTGCTTGTAACTGTATGTTTTGAAATGTTTTATTAATATTTTTATGTACAGTTGAAAAAATATTTCTGCTTTAAATTAAATAAAAGGGTTATTTCAGTTCTGACTCCTGAGATTATTCATTTTCCGGCTTAAAATGTAGTTGTTTTCCTAATATACAAAAAAAATATAACCTTTAAAAATTTACTCTGTTTTTATCGGTTCTCTTTTTATTTTTCAAAAAATAATATTTTTTGCATTTATATAGCAATAAGTCCATACAACGAAGTGGTGGTGTTCATGTTAAAAATAACGTTCATTTGTGTTTTGTTTTAAGAATCAAAAAGTAAAAAAGTGCTAACTATACTTATACTTTAATGGTTTAACATTATTTTGCTTTGGACATTGAACCAAACCTGACCTCCCTCTAGGTTTCAAAAATTCCACCCCAGGTCCACTCCCCCCTAGAAATCCAGGGGGTCCGACCCTCCCCAAGACCCTTCTTCTAGAATATAAAATGTCATTTACCATGCGGATAAAGAACTCCGTAGCTTCTGTGACCGTGTTTATCTATGATTACATATCACCTAGGTACGACTTAGGTGATACGTTGAGTTTATCACAGTGAACTTTACACATCTCAATAGTTAGACTAAAATACCACAACCCTGGAATGAGGGTTTAGCGGCGGTGGTACGAAGGTTTCACCGTCATAACCAAAGAAAATATCATTACGAGAATGGATTAAACTGAATCAGGTTAAACAGGTTCAAGAAGTTTAATAAGAATATTTAAAAAATCAAAATCGAATTATCAAAATCTAAAAGGTGAAATATTATTCCTGAAAACAATAAACCCCTATAAGTTTCAATCATAGTTTATGCCTATTTTTTGGAAAAGTTGTTTCGTTCCACGTCATAAATAATTGCACACAAATAAATTAATTAATATTTTTTCCATGATTGACATTTCAAACGCACTTATTTACGATTGATTTTTTTGTGTTTTTTTGGAATTATTTATATGATTATTAATACAAAAACAATATACACATACGTTGTATTCTCAGGGTTTATAAACAATTTTTTCTCAAACATTAAAGTTTTTCAAATATTTCTTAAACATTCAATAAGAATATTTATTATTTATAAAAAAACAACAAGTTTTCAATAAGGACACTGTTTTTAACTAAAATTATCAATATAATAACAAAATATTTTCTAAAACAAAGTAGATTTTCTTTTTTATTAGTTTGCAAAATAAAATCAAATTTTGTTCTTGATAGTTTATTGGATTGCTGAGCTTTTTAATGTGTAAAAAAGTAAATGTTTTTATTATTAAAAACAAAAATAAACTATTTAATTTAGAGTATTGTTTTATAATATTTTTTCCAAAAAATCGATCAATTATTTATTTACCAATAACAATAACTAAAATTCGTGCGCGGAAATTCGTGCGCTTATGCACTTATTTACGATTGATTTTTTTGTGTTTTTTTTTGAATTATTTATTTGATTATTACTACAAAAAACAATATACATACGTTGTATTCTCCAGGGTTTTTAAACAATTTTTTCTCAAACATTAAAGTTTCTTAAATATTTCTCAAACATTCAATAAAAATATTTATTATTTATAAAAAAAAACAACAAATTTTCAAAAAGCATAGTGTTTTTTAACTAAATTTATCCATATGATAACAAAGTATTTTGTAAAACGAAATAGATTTTCTTTTTTATTAGTTTGCAAAATAAAATAAAATTTTGTTTTCTATAATTCATTGGATTGCTGAACTTTTTAATGCGTAAAAAAGGAAATGTTTTCTTAATAAAGAACAAAAATAAACTATTTAATTATCGTAGAGTAGTGTTTTATAATGTTTTTTTCCAAAAAATCGATCAATTATTTATATACCAATAACAATAACTAAAATTCGTGCGCGGAAATTTGTGCGCGCATGAATTTCGTGCGCTAACTTTATACGCGTACTGTGCTTAATGTGCGATAGGCGCAAAAATCGTTTTTTTCGTGCGCGACTGAAAATATACAGGCTCATAACTCGTGCGCGGAAATTCCTGCGCGCACGAATTTCATGCGCTAACTTTATATACGTCTCTAGAACAGCCATTTTTCAAAAATTTTCTTGTGTTAAGCAGATTCCATTTGATGCCCACTTCCAAATTTTTGTTACCAGTACTTTGTTTTGTAATCTTGGTATGACCATGCTGGACCAACCTCATTCTTAATGTTTTAATTGGTCTCCACTTTCAAATTTGGGTTACTTTGTTTTGCAATCTTGATATGACCATGACGCTGGACCCCCTTTAGTTATATAGTAAGATTAGATTTTCCTATATAGTAAGATTAAAAATTTAAAGGCTAGAAGAAGTAATTTTAAAAACATTTTCTTGCACTTTGCATTGCTTAGTTGTAATTCAATATACTCATTTTTTAGTTGTTATTGTTTTGGAAATGTACTCATTTTTTAGTTGTTAATGTTTTTGAAAATTGTAACCTATAAAATTGTTTGTAAAAAAATTTTGCTTTGTTTTATGAACTTAGGTAAATAATGATACATGTGGCATAAACAAAATAATTAACAAACAGTCCGCGTAAAACAAAAAAAATTTTTATCCCTTCCATAATGTTTATAGGGTCATGCATTTAATTTCGGCACTTTTTTAAGTTTTGATTACATATCTTATCATAACTTGGTCCCAAATTTGAATTGATAAGTGATTGATAGCTTGTTAGAAACTAGATTAATGGGCAAAAAAAAGGACAGTCATAACATTATCTACCAATTTTTTGGTTGACTGTAGTAGCTTCTTGAAGGAAAATGGGCAAAACGTGCATTTAATTTCGGCACTTTCAAGAATGCATTTAATTTTGGCACTTTAATTTAGTTTTCAATTTTTCACTCAGATAAAAACAAATTAGAGTAAAAATAACCAATATGGTAGTAAATATAGCAGTCAACTTTCAAATAAGCCATTAAACATTAATATTGACCTAAAAACAAGAAAGTTATAGCCAGAAGAAAAAAATGCCAAAATTAAATGCACCAAATGAATTTTTCAAAGTGGTCATTTTTGATATCATCCCTTATAAAATTAAATTTACCTAGATGTTGATTGTTATGCATATCAGTGTGTTCAAAATAACAAAATACACAACTTTGTAATATAAAACTTTTTGATCAAACAAAGTTGAAAAAAATTTATGGCCAAAAAACGGTTTTAAAATGTCCAAAAAGTGCCAAAATTTCTTGACCAAAATTTCTTGCCAAAGTTGCTAGACCGCCCTTCCCTTTCAAAAATTTTGTTCAGGGTTAAACCCCCCTCCCCTTTTCTGAAATCCTGGCTACACCCACCTATGTCAGGTCAGGGAAATTTCCCTAGTTTTGGGGAATTTTCTGCCAATTGTGGGAGAAATTTCTAACTTTGGGGTTGGTGAAAAACTTGGGGAAATATTTTTAAAATTTGAGGAAATTTCCAGGAGATTTTACAAATTTTGACAGGTGTAAATTTTTAATGAATCATCAGTTTTGTTTTGTTTTATTTAATGAAATTTTCATATTTTTTCTTCACTGACTGTTTATCTTTGATGTTGTATTCATCAGTAATTTGCGACATATGGTATGACAATTGATTTATGATTAATTTTTTTTCAATGCTAATTGTGACTAATATTCAGACCTGTGCACTGCCCCCCCGGGTTAAAACCGGGGTGGGGGGGGGGCAATCCCAAAATGGGGGGGGGGCACAGGGGGGCGACTTTTTTCAAACGGGGGAGGGCCAGTAAAACGGGGGGACCAGCAGGGGGAAAGAAAAAGAAGAGAAAAAAAGGAGAAAAACAGAGAAAAAAAGAAGGGAAAAGGGAAAAAAGGAACAAAAAAAAGCGAAAATAAGGTAAAAATAGGTCTAAAATGGCTTAAAATACATTGAAATAGGCTAAAAACTGCAAAAAATTTGCGATGATAGCGTCATCATATGGGCGTCATAATTTTAGGGTACTTTTTCATTTTTTTGGCGGGAGGGGGGGGCAAATCTTCCAATAAAGCGGGGGGAGGGCATTTCCAGACCGTGCACAGGTCTGAATATTTGATAACCTGTTTTAAATTCAGTTTAGGCAGGGACGTAGCAAGAGGGGGGCGGGGGGGGCGGCCGCCCCCCCAGAAACGGTCGGCCAGGCGAAAAAATAAGGATAGTGGTTGGGCGGAAGGGGGCGGCCCCCCCCCTCCGAAATGGTCGCCAGATAGTAAAATTTGGGGGTTTTCAGAGGCTAAAAATTCAAAATTTTCTAGCGCCTCACTAATCGCTTGGCCCCAAACTTTAAAATAATTTTGGTACCCTAATGGACCCCCAAAAACCAAAAATTTGTTCCGCTTTGCTTTGCTCAGTGGTCACTTTCTATAGTATACATACGTATATATCTTGTTATTTATGTTGCCTGATGCTAATGTTATTTCAAAGTTAGTACAATAATTTTTATAAGTAATAAGTACTACACAGAAAGCAAAACAAACAATCATATTGGTTGATTTATGTACTTCCCCCTCCTAAATTTTCCTGCCGCCAATAGCATTGGCTCAGATTTTTTTCATATAGGTAGGTACCCTAGAAAACATGATGCTGCTCATGTGCTTTGGTTTACAATGTGGGTTTAGCCAAGGGGTCTGAAACTAACGTCTCTTGATTCCTTTTTTGTAAAATCCAGGCTCTGCCAATTGTGCTTTTGTAATTTTTAACTAAGAAAACATGTTTTTACCGCTAAAAACATTAGATAATAGGTTATTAGGTCAAAAACAGTGTATTATACAGCTTTATCTACATTTATCCCTGCTTTTTTAACGTTTTCAAAAATTAAGGGGGGCTCCGCCCCCCCCCCCCCCAAAAAATTTGGGGGGGGGGGGCGGAGCCCCCTCCCCCAAAATTTTTTTGTACTACAATCCGCCCCCCCCAAAATGAAACTTTGGCTACATCCCTGAGTTTAGGTACTTAAAAATTTAGTAAAATTCTACTATAGTTGTTTTTGTTTCTAGCAAAGAAACCGCCAGTATACTCAATCCAAGGAAGAGTATTTTTTGTGGCTGCAGTTTGGAAAATTGTGCAGACTATTTTTTTGTTTGTATTGCTTCTGTTGAAGAAGCAAAACTCCCAATTATCTTTTTCTTCTGCATTGCCGCCGAAGGAAGAGGTATTAGAGGTCTGTGCCCAGACTATTCTATTTTTTTAATAATGGTGAAACTGCAGTTTTATGCAAATCCCCAGCATTTCATGGCCAATGAGGCCTGTTTGTGTATTATGTTGACAGATGATGCACTTTGGAGCAGTGCTCAGCTTAGCTAGCACTTGAAAATGGGAATATTTCAAGGGTTATTGTCACTTCAAGCTGTTTTTCTTCTGGTAAGCTTTTTACTTTTTTTTTGGTTTTTTTTTTATAAGAGTTAAGATAAACTTCAGGAAATTTTAAGTTTGAAATTATTGTATAACTTGTTGTTTAAAAAATTTTAAATAAGCGCTTAGCAGAAAATTATAAGTTCCATGCATAAAAATTAAGGATGCATTGTATGTTTATAAAGCAGAATTTTATTTTATTTATTAATTTATTTTATTTTATTTATTAATTTTATTTATGTTTTATTTCTCTGTGTGCAGGTTTGGTTTTATCCTTCTCCTAGTGAGTGCCATTAACATTTGTTTAGAATACTTAAACTAACCTGATTTAAATTATAATTATTTTTACTAGTCAATTTATAATTATTTATTTAAACTTTAAAATTTAAATTAGATTCTTTTATTTACTTAAATTAAAAGCACGCCTGTGCACTGAGGGGTTTTATTGGAGGGTGAGTTGAAATTCCAAAATAAGCGGACAGTTTTTTGAAACAGGGGGGAATAAAACAGGGGGTGAGCGAGGGAGAAAAACAAGAAAGAGAAAAAAGAAGGAACAAGGGATAAAAAAAAGCAAAAATCAGATAAAAATA
This sequence comes from Microlaimidae sp. YZB2_3, assembly GCA_030248175.1. Taxonomy (NCBI): domain Eukaryota; kingdom Metazoa; phylum Nematoda; class Chromadorea; order Desmodorida; family Microlaimidae; species Microlaimidae sp. YZB2_3. Next base: position 42,249 of record JASAMX010005364.1, read on the forward strand.
GGTCAAAATAGCTTAAAATGCATTGAAATAAGATAAGCTAAAAATTACAAAATTCCACAATTCTGTGGAGGTAATGGCGCGCCTAGAGGGGGGCGCCTCCCCCCCTGAAATCCTGCAAAGCTGGATTTTTTTTGTAAGGGCCGTGCCCATGCCCCCCCATTTTGGAATTGCCCCCCCATTTTAACCCGGGGGGGCAGTGCACAGGTCTGTTATTATATGTCTTTTTTCCAGAACTTTTGGCTCCGGAGTCTCTATGGGCTCGAAATGAATCCCAGAACTCCACGGACACCAGCAACGAATCATCGTCGGATAGCGGAGGACTCGGTGGGGCCTCGATGAGTCTCAACAGGACCGCGGGGTCCCGACGAGAAAGATTTGTGGCGGAAAGCAAATTCAGCAGCCAGCGGAGTCTGTGGTGCGAGCAACCGGAGGTTGGTGAACTGCTGGTTGTTTTGTTTTTTTTTGCTCAGTCAGTTTAAGTGTGGTTGTAATAAATCATGGTTTCAACACTTTTAACAGCAGAAACAGTTGTAATTGGTATGACATTAAATCCACGCCACTGTCACTTGTTTTACATTATTATTTAACATGAACAGTTTGAATAATATTAATGAGTTTATCAATCAATATATTGATGTAAAAACAACCAAAAAGCAAGAGCTTAAAAGTGCGGTGCTGAGTCAAACTTTTTGTCTTCGATTTTGATAATTTTTTGAGAAAACCTTACCCCTTCCCGCTGCCCCCAATAGCCCACAAAAATGTTTTCAACCAAATATCACCAGTGGTTCAGGAGTTGTGACCCCACAAAAAGTGGCGTTTTTTGACAATTGTGTACGTGAAAGGTTGCTGAATGAGTATAACGATTTAAGTTACAAATTATAAACTTCAAGAAAACGGCTACTTTCTACTTTAATTTGATACCTTGATCGTTAAGATTGGTTCAGTATTTGTCGAGATACTTCGTTTTTCGTAAAAAGAATTCTCGATTTTTTCGCTAAAAACACGAAGTGAAGGAAAGAAAGGTTGGGCAAGCTTCACAAAATCATGTCCGTCGTTTGGTGTTTTTAACGAAAAAGTTGCGGGTTTTTTGTACGGGAAACGCAATATTTTGACAAATATTGCACCAATCTTAACGATCAAGGTATCAAATTAAAGTAGAAAGTAGCCGTTTTCTTTGAGTGCATATTTTGTAACGTAAATCGTTATACCCATTGAGCAATCTGTCACGTACAGAATTGTCGAAAAGCACCATTTTTGTGGGATCATAAACTCCTGAACCACGGGAGAGATTTTTTTGAAAAATTTTTTGTGGGCTATTGGGGACAGGGGTAATGTTTCCACAAAAAATTATCAAAATCAAAGACAAAAAGTTTGATTCCGCACCGTACCTTTAAGCAAAATAAAAGCTCAACAGTTTTTGTTATCATTTGTCGTTGCGGCGGGCATCGGAACGTTTTGTCAGCTGTCACTCTGGTGTGAACTAGAGGAAAGGGGGGGGCCCCCCCGAGCCCCCCCCCAGGGGCCAAAACCAAAACAAAAACACACCCCAAACAAAAACAAACCAACTAAAAAAAACCACCCCCCCCCCCCCCCCTAGGAGCACTATGTTTTGTTTAAAGTTTTTTTATTTGTGTCTGATTTCGGAACCCCAAATTGTGCGGAGGTACTCGATTGGTCGAGTTATTAGTGCCTTATATTGTATACTAGTGTTTATTTTTGGTTGTTTATAAGATGTGTCAGGCGCAAGACTGTAAGCCAAAAGAGTTTAATTTTTTCTTTATTTTGTAGTTCGGTTTTTTATAGAATGTAGAAACAGTTATAAATATAATATAACCGTTTATAAATAAAAGCAAGAACAATATAATAAAAACCGAACAACAGGAACAGTTTCATTCAAAAGTAAGGTATTCGGTTGATAAGTATATTTGACCACCTTGACTATGCCAGTATATTATAAACAAAGCAGCTAAATAATTTCCAAAGCTAAATAACAAGTAATTAACGTAATAAATCACAATTATAATAATTTAATAATACTTTTACAGTAATGATTCTGCCGGTTTCTATACTGTTAAATTAATTCTCCAGAAACTTACAGAAAGTTTTTAAGCCAATAAAAACTAGGCGACGACGTGACGTTAGCAATAGAAGCGCCGTCATGAATAGAGAATTCCAGAAGTTTCCAGGTCAAACATATAATCACGCACGCTTCAATGACATAATCACGTCATAATCGAAAATTCTAGAGTCAGTGACGTCGTAAAGGTTCGTAATGTCTCATCTCAGAGCACCAGACCTGTGCACGGCCTGGAAATGCCCCCGCTTTATTGGAGAATTTGCCCACCCCCGTTTTATTTTCAAAGGTGGCGTTTGTAGGGGGGTTCACCCCCCCCGGGTGGGCCATTTTTGGGGGGCCCCGTGTTGGGGGGGGGTCTGGGTTGTTGGTTTTTTACTTTTTGTCCAACAGAACTTTGGCGGGGAAGGGGGGGGGGGGGGGGGGGGGGGAGGGGGGGGGGGGGGGGGGGGGGGGGCTGGGGGGGGGGGGGGGGGGGGGGGGGGCGCTGGGGGGGCGGGGGGGGGGCCGCCCAAAAATGAAAAAGTACCCAAAAATTATGGCGCCATTTTTGACCTATAATGATGCCATCATCGCGAAATGTTTGCAGTTTTTAGCCTATTTGAATGCATTTTAAGCCATTTTAGACCTATTTTTACCTTATTTTTGCTTTTTTTCCTTTTCCCATCTTTTTTTCTATTTTCTCCTCTTTTTTTCTCCCCTGCTTGCCCCCCCCGTTTTAAAAAAGTTGCCCCCATCCCTCCTTCGTTTTAAAATTGCCGCCCCCCCCCCCAATAAAACCCCGGGGGGGCAGTGCACAGGCTAGAGCACTAGTTAATTGCAGCACTAGTTGAAATTATCATCCTGTAAATAACTCATGGCTTTACTTGGTAAAATCCATGACAAGATGAGGTTGTGAATGTCAGTGTGTTTATGATTTTAAGTGTTACGGTGCTGTTGTGACTTGTTATTTATAGAAGTTAGTCGTGAGTGTGTTCTCCAATCTCCATATAATATTTTTCAAGGAAAGCTGTAAGCCGTATAATGTATGAGTTTTGTGTTAGCTTAGGTTACAGTTATGTTAATATTTATTGCAGTAAAATTCAGAAAAGAGACACAGGAGGATCAATTGACGCAATGCAACTGATGTTTATTATAAATTGTTAAAACATTAAACAACTGGGTAAAAAAAAAACTCCCTTTAAAAAATGTTTATTTAAAAGAATTTATTCCAGGTGAAACGGGCAGGTATCTTGGATGCGTTAGGTGATCAGGAACAAAAATTACAAGAGGCCATGTTCGAAATCGTCAGTAGCAAGGCTTCTTACCTCCGCTCACTCAACAACATCCTAATCTGCCACTTCATGGGAGCCCCGGAGCTAGGTAGGTACAGTTACTTAATGTAATATTAATTTAGTTACAGCAGCTGCAAATAATAATGTGGAAGTCTATCGCAAAGCTTTTGTTGTGATAATATTCCGTCTTTTGGCTCGAAATACGTTACAAAATAAAAATTTTTTCTCTCTGATTTTGTTTTGTATCTTTGGTAAAATAAGCCTCCAGTCGACAGAGAAGCAGAGCTGTTGGCTGCGATGCGATTGTTAGTATAGAAAACCTAGATATTTTAATGTTAATTAATTTTCAGGGAAGCAGAACCAGGGCAGTACTGGTGTTGGCGGGTCGGTAATCAGTCGAAGGGAACGAAAAGAACTGTTCAGTAACATTCTGGGCGTTAGAAATTGCAGCGAACTGTAAGTTGCACAAAACGGGCTGAACAATCCGTTTTGTTTTGTTTTTTTTAATAAAAAAGTAGGTAGTCATCTTTCGTATTTTCCGTTTGAAATTAAAGCAAAAATATTGTAATGTAATGTAAGAACGCAGTCCGAGAAACAAAAGAACTTGAAATGGGTTTTTAATATAAACAAAAATTTTGTACACTGGCAGCAAAACTCGAACTTTAAGCTGTTATATATCACTAACAGAGCAGAAGATTTGTACCGAACATAATTATTATTTATAAAAACCCCAAAATCATGACCAAAAAAACTGTTCTTTATTATGTTTCCATAGTAATAACTTATGTTTTTTAAATAATATTACATGTATTTTGCGAAAAATTAATGTAAAGTATTTTTTATATACTTCTTAAAATCTGTAAAAAATATTTAACATTATTTTTCTGATAATGACTAAATAAAGTACGAATGAATAGTATTAAAAATTGTAATCAATAAATCTGAACAAATCGTTTTATATTGAAAGCGGTTTTAGATTATTATCATCTTTGGAATCGCGATTCGAAGAAGATCTTAAAATTAGGGACATCGGAGATCTTCTAGCTCTACACTTCCAACGGGATTTTGACGTTTACATCAAATACTGTTCCAACCAAGTCTATCAGGATCGAATGCTCAAGCATTTAAGGTTCGTGCGTAATTTATTTTTATTTACGTAATTTTAGAAATAAAGCTAATTTTGATCCGGCAGCAACAGTTTTTTGCTGACTGGCACGGGTTGTGTGATTATGTTGGCGGGAAAGGGTTTCTACCCCAAAAAAGTTTAGAAGGGTAGTGCCATAGGTGGAGGTGTTATACCCCACCTCCAAAAAATCTCAAACCCTGCCGAGCCGACACCCCCTCCTTCTAAAAATTGGGGGTATCCTGGACACCATCCCATCCCCCCATAAAATTTAAGGGGAGGGGGAGTCCCAGTACCATAGATGAACACGGTCACCGAAGCTAGGGGGGTTTTTACCCCGGGTAATTGACATTTGCAAATCTAGGAGGGGGGTCCTAAGGGGGTCGAACCCCCATAACTTTCTAGAGGGGGTCGACCCGGGGTGGAAGATTTTGAAACCTAGAAGGGGGTCCAATGTCGGAAGCAAAATACTTTTAAACCATTAAAGGTTTAATAGTAGCTTTTTTATAAGATAATACTACATTTTATTGAATAAAAAGCGATATTTTGGTGTATAAAGGGTGTAAAAACATAAATTTGTGTTAAAATTTCACGTTTTTGAAGAAAATTTAGTATAAAAAAAGTACTTAAAATTTTCTCGAGAGGGGAGGGGGGGGTGCAAGGAGGGGGGTCAGATTTCAAAATCTAGAGGGGGGTCAGGGCTAGGGGTAAAAAATTCGAAAATATGTGGAGAGGGGGCCCCTGGATTTTTTTCTAGGAGGGCCCAAATTTCGAGGCTAGGGGGGGTGGACCCCACCCTATTCCCTATGTTCATCTATGCCAGTGGCGTAGCCAGGGGGGGAGGGGCGGCCGCACCCCCCCCCCCAAACCGGTGAAGCCGGATTTTTTCGTAAGGAGGGACCCTTACGTTTTTTGAATTTTAGGAGAAAAATTTTTTCTGTATATATAAATTAAAACATTTCTGATGCGTTCCAAAAGCATAAAAATACCCAAAAAAATGAAATTCTGCTTCGTGAAAAATGTACATTAATCATTTTGTTAGTTTTTTTTTAATTTTGATGGATTGTACCATTCAATACATAGCTAAGGCATGTGCCTTTGCCTCAGATATTGAATGGCAGTACTATATAGATGTTAAAATTCTTATATTATAAGATATGTAGGTTTGATAATGGCTGAAGCGTGGCAGTTTGTATAATTTTTTTTTTACTTTTCAAATATTGAGTTATAAAAATTTAATACAAATCTTAGTGCATTCTAAAATCAGAAATTAATCAATATAAAAATTTTTCCCGCTACGCAGGAAAGTCAGATTTATATATATACTGTAAAATTAATACTATCATTAGTAATATTTTTTGTTATTATAACCAGACCTGTGCACGGTCTGAAAATGCCCCCCCCCGTTTTATTGGAGGATTTGCCCCCCCCCCGCCAAAAAATAAAAAAGTACCCTAAAAATATGACGCCATTTTTGACCTATGATGACGCCATCATCGCGAATTTTTTGCAGTTTTTAGCCTATTTCAATGTATTTTAAGTCATTTTAGACCTATTTTTACCTTATTTCTGCTTTTTTGTCCCTTTTTCCCCTTTTCCCTTCTTTTTTTCTTTTTTTCTCCTTTTTTTTCTTTCCCCCTGCTTTCCCCCCATTTTATTGCCCCTCCGTTTCAAAAAAGTTGCCCCCCCCCCATTTTGGAATTGCCCCCCCTGTTTTAACCCCGGGGGGGGCAGTGCACAGGTCTGAATTTTGTAAAAAACATCATCTGGAATTAAAATTTCTAGTATATTTTAGCGCTTTAAATTAAAAATTTTCTCCCCGGACCCCCTGACAAGGGGCTCTGCCCCTTGACCCACTGGAGGCTCTCGCCCCCCAGACCCCCCATTTCTGGGGGGTTGCCGCCTCCCAGACCCCCCTTCAGGGCTAGTATTTATCCACCCCCCAACAGCCCCCCCAAAATTAAATCCTGGGCATGCCACTGCGTGGTGGTCATAATAAGTAAAACATGGTGCCATAATTTTTGGGTACTTTGTCATTTTTGGGCCCCCCCACCCAAAACTGACAAAGTACCCAAAAATTAGGGCGCCATTTTTTACTTATTATGACCACCACGCAGTGGCATTCCCAGGATTTAATTTTGGGGGGGTGGGTAAATACTAACCCTGAAGGGTGGTCTGGGGGGCGAGAGCCCCCAGCAAGGTCAAGGGGCAGAGCCCCTTGTCAGAGGGGTCCGGGTAGAAAATTTTTAATTTAAAGTGGGGGGAATCCTCCAATTAAATGGGCAGGCGCATTTTCAGACTGTGCACAGGTTTGTAAAAGTAAACCCAACATGGCTGCAACAGTTGTTCATTGGATTAAAAAATGCCCCCCATTAAGCAGCCACTCAAATCATGAGAATCTGACTTTATCAAAATTTAATTGGCTGATAAAGTCACTTTATCAAACAAATAATATATTAAATCAAGTTTAATTGGCTGATAAAATGACGTCAGATTCTTGTGTTTTAAATGGTTATTTAATTGGGGCATATTTTAACAGAGAACAACTGTTGCATTGACATTGGATTTACCTTTAGGTTTTTCAATCCTAGCAAAATGTAAAATAGCCTTAAGAAGAGACTGATGATTCTGAATCAGTCCAAAACATGTCAGTTTCAAATAGAATCAACACCATTTCCTTGAACTACATTACTTGTTCATAAATATGTACAGAAAACGTTTAAAAAATGTTGGTTTTAAAAAAGGCTTAAAAATAGCAACAAAGTAAATAAAGAGTAAAAAAATTTGTTTCGTATAGCCTTGTAAGCAAACATTTTAAGTAACATTTTATATGTGTTCCCTTCCCTTGGAAATTTGGATATATATATATATATATATATATATATATACATCACCCCCCCCCCCCACCCACATGGGCACGGGGGGGGGGGGGGGGGGGGAAACCCCCCCCCCCAAATCCGAAAAGTGGATTTAACCCCCCCCCCCCCAGAAGTGGGCAAAGGGAGAAAAGAGCTAACCCCCCCCAATTTTGGAAAAATGAAGAAAAAAATGTCTTTAAAATGACTTCTAACTGCCTCCAAACTTAAGTTTTGAGGTCAAAATGAATGTTTTAAGCAATAAAAAGCTCAAAAATGCAATAAAAAGGGCTTTTTGACCTAAAATTAGTGTTTTTAACCTATTTTTCCTTCAAAATCGAAAAACGATATGGGTAAAATGCACTCCAGAAAAAAAACAATATGGGTATTTTGCGTTTTTCGGATTTTAACCCCTCCCCTAATTTGGGGTTTAACCCCCCCCCCACTCCGGACCAACTTGCCCATGTATGATATATATCCCTCAGACACCTATGAACGAGTGGTGGTGTGCCCAGAATTTCATTTGGGGGAGTGGTCTGGGTGGGGCTAAATACTAACCCTGAAGAAGGGAGTGGGGCGGGAGCCCCCCAGACATGGGGGGTCAGGGGGCGAGAACACCCCAGTGGGGTCAAGAGGCAGAGCCCCTTGTCAGGAGGGTTTGGGGGGCAGAATGCCCACCAGGGAAAAAATTTTTAATTTAAGGAGTTAAAATACACTAGAAATTTTAATTCCAGATACGATACTTATTAAAAAATTTAAGGTTTTTTTTTATTTCTATACATTTAGAACATGTGTTTAAAAGGTTAATAAAAGCTTAATAGTGTTTATAGTAGTTTTATTTAACATGCATGCCTTAATTATTAAATGGCATCAATTTTAAATCAAAAAACTAAGATAAAATGTCAATTTAAACACTCAGAAAGTGGGGAAATTTTGGTTTTTGGACTATTAATATGCTTTTGGAAGTCATTAAGATAGTTTCTGTATTAAAATTAAAAAATTTTTCTCCCAAAATTCAAAAAATGTAAGTCCCTTACCAAAAAATCCAGCTTTGCCTTGCCATATTTTGGGGAGGGAGTGGCCGCCCCCCCCGCTCCCCTCCCCCCTCTAGGCACACCACTGCTATGAACATGGTTCCTATCTTTTCTTGCAAAGGAGCAATTTCAAGATGTAGTATAGAAATTTGATAAAGTTTTAGTATAACCAGTACAGTAACATTTGAATTTTAAAATTACAAAAAAAAATTAAACCAAAATGAGCAAAATATATAGAAAGACAAAAATTAAACAAATGAGTAAAAACAAAAAAAGGTAAGTTTTTAATGAATGTCCTTTAATGCACAAAAAAATTTAAATAAGCATAAAGGCTTGAAGTTTTTCATCAACTTTTTTTTCAATGTATAAATTAAAACCCGTAGATACATTAACAGACCTGTGCACGGTCTGGAAATGCCCCCTCCCCTGTTTTATTGGAGGATTTGCCTCTCTCCCCCGTTTTATTGCCCCCCCCCCATGGAAAAATGTACCCTAAAATTATGATGCCATTTTTGACCTATGATGACGCCATCATTGCAAATTTTTTGCTGTTTTTAGCCTATTTCAATGTATTTTAAGCCATTTTAGACATATTTTTTACCTTATTTTCGCTTTTTTTTGTCCCTGTTTTCCCCTGCTTTTTTCTCTTTTCTTCTTTTTTCTCTTTTTTTTCTTTCCCCCCTGCTTGCCCCACATTTTATTGCCTCCATCCGTTTCAAAAAAGTTGCCCCCCTGCCCTGCCCCCCCCCTTTTGGAATTGCCCCACCTTAATAAAACCCTGGAGGAGGGAGGCCGTGCCCAGGTCTGCATTAAACATGTTTTTGTATACAAATCAAATTTGTGTTACAAAATTGTTGTTTTTTTTCACTTGTTTTCTTGTACATTTTAGGGTTCTTAATAAAACATCCGAAAAAGTTTTGTCACATTCATTTCTAAATAGGTGTGCAGAGGGGAGGGGCATGTGAGCCAGTTGTACCCCCAAAAGTTTAATTCTGCTCCCGCCCAACCGGCCCAGTGCTAAAAATTGAGTATGTGCATTCTTCAAATCCCTTTTAAAATTTCAGACTCTGAAATTTCTATGGACTGTTTATAGAAAAAAATTGGTGTTTAACAACAGATAATTAAATTGATTTTTATAAACACAGGAAAAATAACTTATGAATAAATGTATGTACCTAATCTATGAATAATTTAGATGGGTTTTGATTGTGATTCAACATTTTGGTTCAACGTTGATTCTTGCACATCAAAACTTTGTGTGGAAAGTTATGCCCCTGTTGCTTCCAGTGACAACATTCTCAGCATTCAGTGGCCTATGAGGCCTGTTTATTTATTGTTCTGACGGATGAGAACACACTTTGGAGCAACTCTTGACTTGGCACTTGAAAATGTGAATATTTTAAGGGTTATTGTCACTTGAAGCTATTTTCCTCTTGGTAGGTTTTTACTCTTTTTGTTTATTCCGTCAATAATAAAAAAAATGTTTTTCTTTTTTTTTGAAACGTACAATTGAACATTTTATTTTGCACTTATTTAGGTTTTTAATAGGAGTGTATTCATTATAAATTCATATATAAATACCTAAACGAAGAGACTAACGATTCCACATTTGTACAAGCCAAAAATTTTTTCAAACCAGTTAACTTGTTAGTCATTTTTGATTGCGTTAAAATCAGTAGATTTAAAAACTACTTTTTGGTTTATTAAATTAAAGTTTATTTTAAAAATGCAAGTTGAACAAGAAGGTTCGCGCTCTTTATAATCAATTTTGTAAATATGAAATCTAAAATATTACCTCTATTTTCAGTGGGAAAATTAACTAATTAGACAAAACGGCAATTAAGTACGCTTTCAAAATAAAAAAAAATTATGAAAAAAATTGAAAATTCCAACTTTTGGGTATTCCCACTCCACATCGATGTTTAAATCACCTAGCTCAATGTTTGTGTAGGAATAAGAAATTCAAAAACCCCACATTTACGTGAATTATGAAGAGTAGCACTGCCGTACATACATATTAATCTGGGTTTTTCTTGTTTCTTAAAAGATCAATCATAAACTGTTTCAAAAAAGTAATTTTGTAATTACTGTGCTTACTTTTAACTATTACGCACCAATACTGGCAAATAGCAAACCTCTGTTGCCTGTTATCCGGAGCATGTTATAGGGTCCTTTTATTAACAGGTTATAAATGTTTTTCATCTGCAGATAACTGCACAACCATGACTCAGTAAGGAGAAAAATGCTTTATACCTTGTTTGGCAATCATTATATAAAGTTCATTTAATTTATTTATTATACTCTGCAAGTTAAATAATACACAGAAACGTATTACCCTTGTTTTTTGTGCTAACTCTTAAACCAGCGTCACATAAATTATAAATGAAACAGTGGGTAATATCGTTTGTGTATTATTTAACTTGCAGAGTATAATAAATAAATTAAATGAACTTTATATAATGATTGCCAAACAAGGGTATGACATTTTTCTCCTTACTCAGTCATGGTTGTGCAGTTCTGTGCCAGATAGAATAAAACATTTATAACCTGTACAATAAACAAAAGGAACCCTTATAACGTGTGCAACATATGACAGGCAAGAACAAGGAGGTTCTGTTTGCGTATTAGTGCGTAATGCGTTAAAAGTCAGCGCAGTAAATTTGCAAAAAAATTCTCTTTTTTGAAACAGTTATGATTGATCTTTTAAGAAACAGAAAAAACCCAGATTAATATGTATGTACGGCAGTGCTACTCTTCATAATTCACGTAAAGAAACGGCAAACAAAATGTGCGTTTTTGCAGAATTTCTTTATTATTACACAAACATTGACTCTTCAACCGTATTTTTAGGTGATTTAAACATGCCCAATATAGAATGGGATACACCAAAAGTAATTGGAATTCAATTTTTCATAAATTTTTTTATTTAAAGCGTACTTAATTGCCGTTTTGTCTAATTAGTTAATTTTCCCACTGAAAATAGAGGTAATATTTTAGATTTAGTATTTACAAATTAAAACGACCTGATATGTTATATTAAAGAGCGCGAACCTCTTTGTTCAACTTGCAATCATTTAGGAATTTATTTTAAAATAAACTTTAGTATTAATAAAACAAAAAAAATAAAAAAATGAGTTTTTAAGAATTTCAAATCTACTGACTGTAACGCATTAAAAAATAAGCTAAAAACAATTAACTGGTTTGACACTTTTTCAGCTTGTGCAAATGTGGAATCGTTATACTCTTGCTTTTGCAGTATTTATATGAATTTATAAATGAATACACTCCTATTAAAAACCTAAATAAGTGCAAAATAAAATGTTCAAAATATATATTACGTTTGCAAAAAAAGAAAAAAAATCTTTATTATCGACAAAAAAAGTTTATTTCTGAAAAAACTCTGTAGAAAAGCTGTCACAAAGTTTACAAAAATGTTCTTAAAAACTTTCATTTTAACTTAGAAAAAAAAGCAATTGAATCAAACAATCTCAAAAGTTTTTACAATTTCTGCAATTTGCGTCTTAAAACAAAATTAAATGATATTGGTGCTATAAAAAAAGACGGTAATTATACCGATAATAACAAAGAGAAATGTAACATTTTTAATTGTTTCATTAGTTCAATTTATACAACTGATGACGGTAATTTACCTGCGTTTCCTATTTGAGTTACTGAAAATAAAAAAAAAACTTAAGCACTGTCCCGTTTGCAGTTAAAACTGTTGCAAAGAACTAAAAAACTAAAAAAAACTCCCTGCTAAATTTTCTAAAACTCCTGATGTAATACCTCTTTTATTCCTCAAGCTATTTCAGCTGAAATCGCGATGCCTCTAGCCTTAATTTTAAAAAAAATCAATGCAATTAGGAGTTTTGCCAGAAGTTTGGAAAGAAGAACTATTTTAAAAATAGTTTACCCTATTATAAAAAAGGTTTGCCTTGTCTATGTTCCAACTATCGACCATTTTCACTAACTTGTTTTATTGCAAAATTATTTAAAGTATTATTTATATCTGATCATATTTTAAAGTTTCTTCATGAAAAAAACCTAATATCACCAGAACAGTTGGGGTTTTTGTCTAAAAAGTCAGTCAGCTTACAGTTGTTATGCAGCCTGAATGATTGGTCAGCAGCTCTAGATAATAAAAAACTTGTAGATATTTTGTATATTGACTATGCCTAAGCGTTTGTCTCTGTGAGCCATGACAAGTTGTTATTTAAAGTTAAAGCTTATGGAATTGATTATGAGATTTTTTGGATGAATCAAATCGTTTTTATCTAACAGAAGACAGAGAGTGTTTATTGGTGACTCACTGTCTGACTATAACACAGTTGGAAGCGGCATGTCTCAAGGCAGGGTTCTTTGCCTAATTTTTATTAATGATATTCCTGCAACCCTTAAAAATAAAACTAGCGTCAAAATTTTTGCAGACGATGCAAAACTGCATAAAATCATAGATAGTAAAAAAAGTGAAAAAATTTTCAAAGGCTCTTTCAAACGTTTGTGTTTGGTCAGCCAATTGGCAATTAAAAATAGCTTTTGAAAAATGTTCACTTTCGCATTTGGGATATAACAATCAGCTGACTGACTATTTTTTAAATGATGTCCTGATTGCCACACAAGAAAGTGTTAAAGATTTAGGTACACTATTTCAAAAGATAGAAAATCATTCAAGTATTGTTCAGCTATGATGCATGTATCAATGATTTTTAGAGTCAATGATTCAATGTTTTAAACACATGATATGGCACTTTTGCTAAAGGCCTACAAAGTTTAAGTGCGTTCCTTGTTAGAATTTAAGGCTTTTGTTTAGTCACCATATTTATCACTGGATATTAAAAAAATAGAGCGGGAATGAAAAGTTTCTATTTGAAGGTTTTATGAACGATGTTTTTTCTCTTCCACAAATTATAGAGTTCGACTTGCTGAGTTAAAGTTATAAAGTTTAAAATTTCGACGTCTTAAAAATGACTTATATATATATTATGCTTTAAAATCCATAAGGGTTTAGTTGATACCGACCGAACAGTGTTTTTGCAATTGAAAATACTCTAAGAAGTCGTAGTAACGGTCATAAAATAAAGATTAAAAAATCCGGCTTGATATAACAAAAAAACTGTCTTATAGAGTAGTTAAGCACTGGAACAGTTTGCCAGCAACTATTGTGTCATCAAAATCCTTAAATATTTGTAAAAATAAAATAAATATACATCTAGTTGATAATTACTAATTAGCGTTTTTTTTATTGTATTAATTCATCAATATTTTTGTTTCACAGTTTTGTAGTATCGCTTTTGTGCTTATCAGTATGTTATAAAACAACTGTATATATAAACAGTAATTTTATATTACCTGTGCAGCTGTATAAATCTTCATATTTTTATGCATAGATGTAAATGGACATTGTATTATATTTATTTTTCAAATGTAAATGATTTTTTTGTTTTTTTGGACTAATAAATATATATAATATATAAAACTCCATTATCATAGCACTATTAGGATGGCAGCAGAGTCTCCATTTTAATGTACAGGAATGTCCGCAAAGAGTATATCATTATAATGGCTTAACTTACTTTATTCGGAATTGATATGGTTTTATTTATTCAATATTTTTTTCCATTTCAATACAAAATAAAATTATGTTATACATGATAATGGAAATCCACGGATATCAAAATTAAATTTAAAATGGCAAATATGTCATTATAAAGGTGGTGCTATTAAATGGACTGAAAGTATGCAATTTTAATGCATACTTTCAGTTGTTTCTCTTGGCATACCCCATTATATCAAAAATATATAATACTATATAATATATTAGTAAAAATATGACACTCAGTCTCAAAAGCGAAACGATTTGGTGCCATTTTTGAGCACTGCCATTAACTGTTGTGCGCATAAAATGGCAAAACAACTGTTCTTATTAAGGCATGTGTCGTGGAAATGGGCATTGCTCAAAATGTAGCAGTGTTTTTGCGCATATCCTAGCATGCTAACTTGAACGCACTGCATTTTGAAGTACACTGCGTTTTTTTGGCAATCTTGTGCGCATATATGCGCATATACTTCACATACAACCGCGGGAAACAAAAAAAATAAACCCACTAAAAAACCACTATAAAGTTTGCACACTGTACACAAAATACAAACTTTTAGTATAGAAATTTTGTAATTGCAAGAAGTACAATTGAAATAATATTTATTGACGTCGACATAAGTAAAAGCTTTCGGCCGAAGCTACAGCCATTTTCAATTACATCTAAAATACATATTATAATATTAAATTTACAATTATAAATATACTATAAATTATTAGAAATAAGGAAGTTATAATAAACGCGATAAATACAAAAATATAAATAAAACGCAGAAAAGTTTTAAAAAATCACGAACTAATATGTTAAAAAGGCTGGAAAAATGTCCCAAACCGGTATAAAGGAATACATGGATTAAAACTGCGCAATTACAAAATTGATTTTGTAATTGCGCAGTTTTAATTATACTAAAACTCAGTTTTAATTATACTAATTATAGTAATTACTACTAATAATAAGAAAGACAATAAGGATAAAGAAAACAGAAAAAGATTTAAACTATACACATAAAAAAGGTAAGACCTACCGCTAAAAAAAGCTTAAATTAATGCTAGTAACATTCTTGTTTAAAACAGGATTATCCCTTTTAATACATAAACTTTCTTTTATTCTCAAATTAAACTCATTATTTGCTGAACATAAAACAGAAAAATCTCGAGAACTTGGCTGATTATTAAGTAAATTACATGTTAAAATATGGTCAAACACAGCCGAATTTTTTGGAACAATCTTCTTTCCAGTCCTAGCTGAGATTCCAATGTGCTCTGAGATTCTAGTACCAATGTGGCGAACCGTTTGGCTGCAATAAGTGGAGTTGCACCCACTACACGTAAATTTGTAGACAATACTAGATCTCAGATCAAAAGGGATTCTGTCTTTGAATGGAAACAAGTTTGTAAAACGCAACGATGTCCTAAATAATTATTTCAATTGTACTTCTTGCAATTACAAAATTTCGATTTCCCCCTCGCAAATCTATAGCAGAAGTTTTAGTATAGACATACCAAAATAAAATACAATGCAATACACAAAAAGATCTATTTATGTATTGAATTGGATTTTATTTTTGTATGTCTGTACTAAAAGTTTGTATTTTGTGTACAGTGTGCAAACTAAGTAGTGGTTTTTTAGTGGGTTTATTTTTTTTGTTTCCCGCGGTTGTGCTATTGTATGTGCAGTATATGCGCATATATGCGCACAAGATTGCCAAAAAAATGCAGTGTACTTCAAAATGCAGTGCGTTAGAGTTAGCATGCTAGGATATGCGCAAACACACTGCTACGTTTTGAGGAGTGCCCATTTCCACGACACATGCCTCAATAAGAACAGTTGTTTTGCCATTTTATGCGCACAACAGTTAATGGCAGTGCTCAAAAAATGGCACCAAATCGTTTCGCTTCTGAGACTGAGTGTCATATTTTTCCTTAATATATTATATAGTATTAGATATTTTTGATTATATTATATTTTGTGTTAAAATGACCTATTCTGAAAGTATGCCATTATAATTTTATAAAAAAGCGCCATTTTTTAAATGGAAGCTGCACACCTATTTTTTATATACTCGTTGATTTTAGTACCAAGCTCAAAAAAAACTCTTTAGTACTAAAGACTAGGGATTGAAAATTAACCGATTGGTAGTTTAGATTAAATTAAAGATTAGATTATTGGTCTAATTTTAGTTTCAATTACGATTTAGATTAGATTATTCAAATAATTTCGATTAAGGTTTCAATATATATATAGTTTTATCTTAAATTCCTATGTAATTTAAATAGTACTGATAATTATCAAGTTTTTTAACTTTTGAAATGCAATATTATGTTATTCAAATTTTCAAAAAAGGAACGTAGGTACCAAATGTAGTTAACACTAAAATTCATTTTTGATTATGATTAATTTTTGCTTCCAGGGCTATACTAAAGATTTTTTAAAAATTTCTGAAAGTTTAATTCTAATTTACCACACTCCCAATTTTACGTACAAAATGCTATTTCTATTGATGTTACCAATTCAATACTAATTTACTAATTTTTTGTTGTAAAAATTTTACAACAAATAAGTCTTGGCACAAGAAATATTATAATTTTACAATTGGCAGTTTGTAAATTACTCTGCAAATAGGTAAAATACAATCCTGTCCAAATAAATTATTCTTTTAAGTATTTTAGGTTATTGACGACGTTGACAAGTGTTGTAAAGCATTATCTACTAAATTAGGAGACAATGATTATTTTTTTAAAAACAGGTATCAAGTTTTTTTTAATAGGTTATGGCAGGTTGTTGTCAGCATAAATGTCTGTGATCATATACGTTAAGTAGTTCCAGTTTCGTTTGGAAGGCAAAAAAGTTTTCGGTGGAATACAGGCAAATCCTTTAGTTTTTTAGTGTAGGTAGGTGGTCGACTCCACTTGGGGTATTTTTGAGTTGGTCAGACGAATCCGATTTTTAGGTAAAGTTCCTTTAAATCATTAAATTAAGTGTTATTAGGTCTAATGCTGAATTTCACAAACAAAAATAGGTGATGTACGCCTAAAAAGTGTGTAAAAGTACTATTTTTTACTAAAAACGTGGTTTTACAGTAAGTATAGGCCAAAAATTATACTAGCTTAGCTAATCGGTTGAAACGAGCCTTAAATCACTGAATGGGGGAGGGGTTTCCTCTAAGAATATTTCTGGGATGAGGGTCAGAACTTTTGCCAGTAGGGGGCGTGCCCCCCCCCCCCACCTCCTTTCCTTCTTCTCCAAAAATGAAAAAATACATCCATGTCTGAGGCCAGGGCTATTTCTGGTATATCCCTGAAGAGGGTGAACACAAAAAACAAAGCCATTTACCGCTGTATTCGACATACGCTCACACACGAATTGTGTGAAATTGTTTTATGAATAATAATAAGAAAAAAAAAGGATGAGCAGAAATTTAAACTTCAAAATTAGGTAATATAATGGACATTTTGCTTTGAGGTTTTTTAAGGTTAAAATTTTGAAGTTCTACTTTTCTCCGTCCAACGCTTGATTATTTTTAAGTATCAATTAATTAAGTCCTATTTTTTATTTTTAAAAAATCTTTGCGATTATGATCCTTGCTAAGGATTATGTTTAGATTTAGACAAGATTCATCCGGGATTTGAGGGGGTTTCTATGGAGAATAACGACGGTTTATTTAATATACACAAAGGTCTCGAGAAGAATTGAAAATAATTTGTACAAAACCAGAAAAAAAATGAGAAAGGAAAACTATTTGCAACCAGCTATGTTTTTTAAAATAAACGTTTTATGTTTAATTGTTACTTTCTTGCATTATGATTTGGTTTTTTTCGTAAATCAAAGTCATATACAAATTATTATTAACTCTTCTTAAGACCTTTGTGTTCATTGAATTAACTGTCGTGATTCTCCATAATTTCCCTTAATAAATTTAAAAAATTCAACTTTAAGAATTTCACAAAAAGTTTGGGAAAACTCTGGATAATTTGTTTATTATTTTTGTTTTAGTCCGACGGAGTTGGATGCGTTTGTTTTTGGACATTTATTTACTTTGCTCACAACCGAACTTCCTGACGTGGACTTCCAGTCCGTAATAAAGAAGTATCAAAATCTAGTCTCCTTTTGCCAAAATATAGAACGACAATACTTTACTAGAAGAAGCCCGAAACGAGTTAAAGTACAAGCGTCTGGAAAAAGTTAAAAACAAAACACTGTAATATTTTCGTCGTTTTCTATCAACCAAAATGGACTTGACGTCGAAAATCACAAATAGCTTTATTTTGTAATTGTTGTCAAATATTTACAATCATCAATGTTTAAAAATGTGTAATTATTGTGAATAATAAAATTTAAAAATCCCGATATTTTTTTTTTTTTTTTTGACAAACTATCAACTACCAAGTTGGTGTTGACATTGAAGAAAATATAAATATTTTGTCGGCAACAAATTAAAAACCAACAGCAAGCTGAAATGCGAATTAAATCAAGTTTAAGTTGTTTTTTTTTTTAAATACATGTTTGATCGTCCTCCGCCTTTAGTGACTGAAATTTTA
Organism: Microlaimidae sp. YZB2_3; assembly: GCA_030248175.1. NCBI lineage: Eukaryota > Metazoa > Nematoda > Chromadorea > Desmodorida > Microlaimidae > Microlaimidae sp. YZB2_3. The sequence goes on from JASAMX010005364.1 coordinate 60,744, forward strand.
AAAACGTTCGCCTCCTAGATCATCTCCTGGCCATTTATAAAGCCCTAAAGTGAGGTAAATGCCTGCAAAAAATCAATTCATGGGAATACTTTGTGCATTTATGCGGCTGAGATTTCCGCGCCTTCGCCAATACGTTCTAGAATGTTTCGTTATATTCAAACGACCTTCTAAAAAATGATTACCGGTGTCTTCCGACACTGCGGAACATTTTTTATAAACTTTGAACATCGAACACGAGAGGCGATTTTGAAGCATCATTTTAAACACTGTTTTACTTTTGTTTACCAAAAAAATAAAACTTTTTTTTTATTTGTGTCAGCAGAACAATTCACAGTATATAAAGAAAACAAATTTTTAGTTACACGACAGTTACAAGGATAATTTGCAAAAAAGTTGGAACAAAGGTATAAATATTCAAAAACAATTACCTGAATCTTCAATTTTAAAGCGAATTATGTATAATAAATGTTTTGTTTGAAAAAAATCGATTTTTTTTTAACTCAAATCCGTTTATAAGCGGCAAACACGGGAAAGAATTTACGGTTAAAAATAATATTTTATCTTGTGCGGCGTTTTTGTACGTTCCATCAAAACTTAACAAAGCGTGAAGTGGATTGATAGAGTCGTGGAAGGAGGGAACATTAACCCAAAATTTAGGACCTGTGGAAAGTGGTTGGTGTTCTCGCATATCATTTTTTTTTTTTTAGAATATACGTATGTGACTGCCGGTTGTTAAAACATAAATTTGTGGATGCGGATTTCGATTTAGTGAATTCTTACCATATTATCGTTTATTTTTTGCAATGTAATTTATATTGTTTTTTTTTAATTTGGAAGGAAAATTGGATAAAAACCGCTAATATTATAGTCGAAATAATTTTTTATTGCATATTTACGGCTTTTTATTACTAAAATTTGCGTCAAAACGCTAATTTTTAGACTGATTATTTTGTGAAAATTTGTTACAGATGATTTTGGCCCCTTTCTAACTAAACGATTATTTATTTCGCATAAAGCAGAATACGCAAAGCCAATGTTATTCGGCACTAACTGCGCAATCAAATACTAAATATTATAAAATATTAACAAATAGTATTATAACAATGTAGCGTGTCTCAGTGGGACTCGATCCAGGTATCTTTAATATACAAGACGTACGTTCTGCCATTGGGCCACAACATCGAGTAAAAATGGATAAATCTCACGTAAGAAAGACTTTGCATACAGTGTGGTTAAACTTACATAAGCATGGATAGCGCGAAGCTGAGATTGAATGGTCGTTCCTTGTGATGTTCAGTTTGGTAATAGTACGTTACGTCCAGTAGTTTTTGCGCGGTATTTTTGTGTTTAAAAATAAGGCGCTTTGCTATTTTCGAATCAAACGGTATGCAAATTATTTCTTGCGTAAAATGCATCGATACAATCTAATCTTACTGAAAAATACAGTTATAAAGACTCTGTGTACCTCGTGGTGTGAATACAATTTTATTATTGAAAAATACAAAACAAAATGTGTGCAATTGAACACTACAATATTTACTAATAAATTGTCACAGTCTAATTATTTTAAATCCTGATAAAAAACCGTAAGCCCAAAAACAAGATGCTTTTGTAGGAATTAATTAAAATGGCTTTCACAACAGTATTAAAAGAATAACCCAATAAAATGTTCGGCTGTACAATAATTTTGTTACCAACATTTTTTAACTTACCAAATTTTATTTACTGTTTGTTATTTTTCGCAAAAACTTTTAGCGCGTGATTTTTTTTTGCAGTGAATAATTCGTAAAACAATAAATATTAAAGGAGCACTGTCACTCACAAATAATTCCTGTATCGAAAGAAACACATTATTCCTTTAATACTGGACCAATCAAGCTGAAATTTTATGATGTCATAGTCTTGTAGTGGAGCCCTTTCGAAATTAAATTTCAATTTGGTAGGTTTAGTATTAAAGAAGCAGTCCAGTTCGGGCGATATGGGAATTTGATTTGTGACAGTATTTTTTAAGTGCGCATAAAAATTGCTGTGGGCAGTCCACTAACGGCATGTTAACAACCAGCTAAGTTAGCCAAATATGAAAAAGATCTCATTTTTTAAGTTTTTCTTAAATATTCTTTAGTTTAAATATATTCGCATATTAACAAATAATATAATAAATTAGAAAAAATATATTAGAAAATTATATAATTAATTTCAACATAATAAATTCTATTTATGTTTTCTGAAGTTAAAATAGGGTAATAGAGCAAATGCATTATATATTTTTATAGTCTTTCCCCTTTATTTAGTGGTTAAATAAACCAAAGAGGTTAAATTCTTTTGAAACTGTCCAGTGTAGTGAAAATAACGTTTGTTCCTTTCCTTAATCCTTCAACAGAAATACATATTGCAAAATGTAATTGAAAAATAATGAAATAACGTCAGTGTCGACTGTTCCCGTTCATGTGACATCGTTTGATTATCTCAGATATTCACAAACTTCGATATTAATTGGTCCTCGTGTCATGTCATGAATATTTAAAAATTGCGGTAAAGCATGTTAAAAGGCTTGCTGGTCCGCTTTTTTCGCAAAATTATAAAAAAAACTTTCGTATTTCATGTAAAAATCAAATTTTTAGAACAAATTTCTGGTTTCAGCGTGTTATAACCTGACCGGTATTTGTCGTGTAGTATGCTGCTTCTCTTTTGGAACGATTATTATCACCTTCATTTTTGTTCAACTGAATGAAATAGACCAATACTGCAACAGTACTGGGGGCCTAAATATATTGCAAATTAATGCAAGTTGGCATGTTTTTAGACATTGTGTTGATAGCACCAAAAGTTACTTTTAACGAGGAAAGTTTTCTAAGACCGCATCTGGGTGCCTGTGCCCCTGCCCGAGTTTCCCAAGCTTAGGGAGGATATATACCCCGCCAGGGTTGAACAAAACTCTGGCCGTTGGCAAAAGACGACGACGATATATACCCCAGGGTGCCAAAAAAAGATTTATATTAAAAAACATTTTAAATTTTTTTGGAGTTTGAAGACAAGAAGAGTCAGGGGTAGAGGAACTATAGAGGGGTCCGTTGAAAATAAACATTTTAAGACGAAAGGGGTTGTACATATCACCTTCTATTCTCCCCTCGGCGCCTATGGTCCGAACTTAACTCCAACTCTTAAAATAAACCCCGATAAACTTAAATTTTAATTAATAAGGAGTCACAATAATATATCCACTAGTATTTTGACTTTTTGCCGTATTAACCGTAAGTTCATACTCCGGAAATTGCAAGGACGGGATGGCATTTGCATAACTCAAGCGTATGTTTGTTTTGTTTTGTTTTGGCGCACGAACAAACGGCCGAGTTCGTTCAAATATACGGTAGTTCTCGTGCAATTTTATAAAAGGCAAAAAGTAAACCATAAGCTTACGTTTAAAATTATAAGTATTTTAACTATAGACACCTTGCACAGGAATAATTCAATAAACATTAACTATCGGACAAACTACGCTAATAAACTGGCGGAAATTAAAATTGCCGCCATTGGTTCATTTTATAGTATTTCCTCTTACTTTATGATTATTAAACAATAACAAGGCATTATAACTTGCCTATATAAAAATATAAATTATTTGTAAAATTTACCGTAAATATTAAAGCGGCTAAAAATTCATATATTGGCATTTCAAATGGACCATCAGCTGCATTCTATAAAAAAAATAGACAAGAATGTATTGTATACAAGAATACACAATAGACAAGATAGACAAGAATACTGCATTGTAGTGTTGCACTGCTCTTGTTTAAGAAAGCTGAATTTTTTCGCATTAAATAGTATATTATATACTGCCAAAATTTTTTAAAAAAATTAATTACTTACCCCGGCCCACCATGCGATAGAATAAATTAAAGCACCAAGAAAACATGCTGTCATGCAGATAAACCAATGCCAAATCCAGTGTTTTCTTTCCTAAATACTTTGAAAATGCATGAAACTTATGGACGGAGGAGGTACTATGTGTAACAAAATCAGGTCAGTTTTCCAGAACGAAAATTTAATACAAAAACAAATGATTTTCTATAAATTTTGCAAAAACAATAGCTAAAAAAAGAAACAGTCCTCTAAATTTGACAACCTAACCTATATTATTTTTTACTTTATTTTAATGACTTTTAAAACACATCATCATTTTTGTTGCACAGGTTTATAAGTTCGGTAGCAAAAGTGATCCTCAAAAACGTTGGTAATTTTTTGTAATTTTAGGACCAAAGTTCCCGAAAAAAGTATTGTGTTTTTTGGAAATTATTTAAACTGAAAATTTTGATGTAACTTTGATTTCCTGTAAAAAAGGGGGTTTTGTCGTTTTAATTTTTTTTGTTTTTTTTTTAATTTTTAAACAAAAATATCTCGGTGATTCAACGGATTATCAACATAATTCAAAATTAAATATTTTTGTGGCGTTTTAAAAATGATTTAGTGGTTTTACAAATTACGTCTGATTGTCACTTCTACCTTTGATATTATACACGTCCCCATTGGCTGCGAAAACACATAACCTACATTGTATATTTACTAGCGATGTTATCCGGAGCGGAGCTCCGCTGTGTGGAGCTCCGGAAGCGGACCAACCCCAGAATTAATAATTAAAGAGGGATCTAATTTTTTTTCAAAACTTATTAAAAACAATGAAAAATAGCCTAAAATGCGGATAGAATGACTTAAAACATGTTTCAAGTTTAAATAAGCTTAAAATCGTTTATTTAAGGGAAGGGTTTCAGAACTACATTCGCTTTAAATGGTGAAAACTGCGGCGCACTATATTGTTGTATGGTAGGAACATTAATACGATTTTTACAAGGTTATACGTCATTATAACTTCTATGCATAATTCATATATTTTTGGATAACTAAAATTGCGCGTCCTTTAATGTAGAGGTTTTTCTAATTATTATTATTCAAAAAATATTATAGCATATGAAACGTTTTTCCGCACCGTTCGGACAGGGTGCTTTAAGTTATGCTGCAGCTGCTGCAGCACTCCGTGCAACACTTGCAGCAATACATGAGTGAAAGGCGTACAACAACAATAATAGCGCATAGTGGTGTCTATAGGATGGCAAAAACTCAGTACAAATAAATAATGTATTAAATTTAACACAAAACCATTTAAACCTACTGCTAAAATTCCATAAATCACTGCCATAGAGCTGAAGAATAAAAATACTGAGATCACAATGTTGAGGATATGAATGGCAGTAATAGCTGAAATTGTTTAAAATTTTTTACACATTCTAATTCTAATTTTTTTGCAACAAGAGATAAAATAGGAATAATAAACGTGACATTATTATTATGTTGATTCCTTTTTTAAGATTTTTTTAATATTATCGGTAAATTTTAAAAATCACAGTTCATTTCCAAATAAAAAAATTTCCGTAGTTCTTCATCCAGCTGTGAACTACCGAAAAGTAAATATTTTCCGAATTTAAAAGGAAAATATAAAATAAAATGCAGGGTGTACGTACGACTTTATAAAAAATTAGCAACTTGAATTACGTTGATTTAAAAACAATAATTGGCTATAATTTTGTTTGATTAATTAAAAAACAATTTTTTTGTGGTGGGAGTTCACCAGTATGATAACAAAATACGTAAAAAAATAGTCAGTTCAGTCATTTGCAGGTTTTGATTCACTAAAGTGTAGAGTAAATAAATTTTTTACAGAAAATTCTTGGCCAGTTGTGCATACTGATGAAATCCCACAACGAAAATATTTTTAAAGTTAAAGTTGCTTTCAAGAAAAATCGAAGCAAGATAAAAATTGTTAAAATTATGGCAAGTTCTAAGGAACAATGGGAACTTCTACAGCAAGACTATAATTTTTAAATAAATTTAAAAATATTTTTGTTGCGGGATCTGATCAAATTGAACCAGCTGACCAACAATAGTCCAGACATTCTAATTATAAATTAAGGCCCCGTTCACACCTGATCCCAGTTCCCAGATCCTAGAAACGGCCTGTTCACATTTGTTTGTTTACCGGGATAAAAACTCGGGCGCGCGAGGGTTGTTTTAGTCAAATAACGCGCGTAAGATCGAACGCACAACACAAAATATTCGTTTCAACCACAAAAATTTTTAAAATGAATTTTAAATGTTCTAAATTGAATAATCAAAACAAAATTGTAAAAAAGTTCAGTGTAATAAACATAAAATTTTTATTACTTTTGTGAATAAATTAATATTTAGCAATCGTTTTGATCATATAAATTAGTTTTTTACACTATAAAAAACTGTTAAACTTTTAAATTGTTTAAAAAAGATTGTTTTAGCAATGATTTGGGTAAAAAAACAAAGATTTTTGTATTATTTTCGTGCCCGCTTTAAGCAACAGAACAAAACAAAAGCGAAACGTTGTAATTCAAAATCGTACGTACAAAGCGTTGTAAAATTGTACGTACAAATACAAAATAATCGTTAAAAACACAAATAAAAAATATTTTAAAAATAATTTTAAGGTGCTAAATTGAATTATAAAAAAAGCTAAAAATCAAGTCTAGTTTAAAAAAACGTAAAATTTTATTACTTTTATAAATTAATTAATATTTAAAAAACGTTTCGATAATATAGATTAGTTTTTTAAAACTAAAACTTTTAACTTTGTTTTAAAATATCGTATTAGCATTGTTTTGGTTAAAAAAACAACAATTTTTGTTCCATATTCGTACACCCGCCTAAAGAAACGCAACAAAAAAAAGAAACGGAGTGCTGTAGTAAAATTGCACACAAAAAGTTTTTAAAAAATCAACATTGTGCAGCTGATGTGTGTCTTTAATTAACATAATTATCAACATTATTACGTAAAAAAAGTCTGTATGTGTGCACTTAACGTGTGTGATATGCGCGAAGACGCCTCTCGCCGCTCGCTTTCCCTTAATTTTTTCCCAGAAGTTGGAGCAGCGCTCCAAGTCTTTCTGGGAACTGGGAACTGGGAAACAGGTGTGAACACTTGTTTTTGCTGTTTCTGGGATCTGGAAACTTGGATTTGGGAACTGGGAACAGGTGTGAACGGGCCCTAAAGGACGCTATGCTTAATAATTCAAATCCATTTTTAATAAAACATCACAAAGAGAAAGTTTATTTATCCAAAAGCTTATGTTTCAAATTTCTTTCAATTATGACCTGTAATAAATAGCACTGATTGTATAACTCAGTTTTTTTTATCAGGGAAACAAGAAGTGATAATTTAAGAAATACCTGACAAAAATATCACACCATTATTGAATTCCTTTTTCGGAAATATATCCCTCATAACTAATGTCAAATAAAAAGCTTTATGCTAACTCTTCAGCTATTTATAATAAGGAATTTCCCCCGCTTAATTCAAATTTTGACTCTAATCCTAACCCATGGATAACTGTTGAATCGCGAAACTCTCATCGTGCCAATCGAATTGAACCCCTTACGCAGTGTGATCCTTCGCCAGTTAATTCTGCTTTGCCCAGAACACCTCTTCCACCTACTCCGCTTATTCAGCGCAAACCCGAATATTTAAGTCGAGCCGATGTCGAAGCTATTTGTGTTGAATCTTCCCAAAAACGGAAAAATGAAAAATTTATTGTAATAAGCGGCCTTGCGGAAGATGATCATAACTCTGACTTCGATAATGTGTTAAGCATTTTGGACGCAGTGGTTCCTGATAACAAGCCTGAACCAGTTGAAGTGTTTCGTCTTGGACGTCCCGATGCTTCACGTGGTCCCCGCTTATTAAAAGTCCGGTTTAACAGAACTTATGAAAGAAATAAAGTTTTGCAAAATGCTTCAACTCTTAAAAAATCCACTAACTTTTCTCATATTTTTCTGTGACCCAGTTACACCAATTCGGAACGTTTGCGTATTGGGCAGCTTATTGACCACCAAAAAAGACTCAATTCCGAGAATTCTTAATTTTACTACTGTATTGACCGGCGAGCAAACTCCCCTGATTTATGGTTCATCCAGCATACTATTAGACGGACCGGTAGAAATTCTATTTCCTTGCGACATGGTCACGACACGACATTATTCGTTCTCGTTCTATATCGCCTATTCGATTATTGCCAGAGACAAGATCTATTGCCGCTCTCCGACCAGTGATGAGCCTGTGCAACAGTCTGCGGAACAGCTTTTGTGAATCATTCTGCTAAATTTATTTCTGATAAAGAGTCATCTAATGCGAGAAAATCCTCCTTAAGAATGGCACGTGTCTTAGAAAAGTGAAACGGGCGCACGGGGCTTTTATTAGCGTGCTGTATGTTTAATGCTCTAAACATATGTAATAAGATTGAACTTGGACAGTTAAACGTACTTTTGCATGAATATGTTTATGATATTGTGTTAATTACTGAGACGTGGGCTGATGATTCATTAACAAATGCGATATTCTTAGGAGGTGCTGATTATAAGTTATTTAGATATGATAGAAAAAATCGTATTGGTGGGGGTTGTTGCATTTTTGTTAAAAGTTTTTTAAACGTAATTAACATCGAAATTCCTGAAAAATATAATAGTATTGAATGTGTCTTAATTGACTTAGCAAGCAAAAATGATAAATTGTTCCTTCTCCCAATAATGATTTTTCATTAGATAATTCTTACGCTAAACTTTTTAGTAACTTTTTAGATTTTGTGTGCAATGTCCCTTATTCCACTTTAGTTTGTTCTGATATGAATTTACCTTATATCAATTGGATTATACCTTGCTGTTTACCCCGCGCCAATAAAGTTCATGAAATACTTTTAAATGCTTTTTGAGAACATAGCTTAAATCAGTATATTGATTTTTACACCCACTCCGCTTGTAATATTCTTGATATAATTTTAAGTAATGATAACAACCGAGTTTTCAATATTAGACCATTAGCTCCGCTCAGTTCAAGCTGTGATCACGTGCGTATAAATTTTAACATCAATTTTGTTTTTTATAAGGCCCTTAAGTCTTCTAATCGCGCTTTTAATTTTCGCAAAGGGGACTATGAATCCATAAATAAAGCCTTAAAAGAAATTGATTGGAAATATTTAGCGTCTATCTCGTCCAACCCAAATATTTTTTACAACAAAATGCAGGTCATCTTTCAATCACTCATAGATAAACATGTTACTTTATTTTTAAAAAAAGAAATAAAATAGAATCAAAAATATATAATACTAAATATTATATTAAGGAAAAATATGACACTCAGTCACAGAAGCGAAACTATTTGGTGCCATTTTTTTGAGCACTGCCATTAAGTGTTGTGCGCATAAAATGGCAAAACAACTGTTCTTATTGAGGCATGTGTCGTGTAAATGGGCACTGCTAAAAATGTAGCAGTGTTTTTGCGCATGTCCTAGCATGCTAACTCGAACGCACTGCATTTTATAATACACTGCACTTTTTTGGCAATCTTGTGCGCATATATGCGCATGTACTGCACATAAAATAGCACAACCGCGGGAAACAAAAAAAATAAACCCACTAAAAAACACTACTTAGTTTGCGCACTGTACCCAAAATACAAACTTTTAGTATAGACATACAAAAATAAAATCCAATGCAATACATAAATAGATCTTTTTGTGTATTGCATTGGATTTAATTTTTGTATGTCTATACTAAAAGTTTGTATTTTGTGCACAGTGTGCAAACTAAATAGTGGTGTTTTAGTCGGTTTACTTTTTTTGTTTCCCGCGATTGTGCTATTTTATGTGCAGTGTACTTTAAAATGCAGTGCGTTCGAGTTAGCATGCTAGGATATGCGCAAAAACACTGCTAAATTTTTAGCAGTGCCCATTTACACGACACATGCATCAATAAGAACAGTTGTTTTGCCATTTTATGCGCACAACACTTAATGGCAGTGCTCAAAAAATGGCACCAAATAGTTTCGCTTCTAAGACTAAGTGTGATATTTTTCCTTAATATATTATATAGTATTATATATTTTTGATAGAATACCCTAAATCAATTAAAATGTTAAAAAAACGAAAAGATCGATTGTACAAATTTTCTAAGCGATTTTTTATAGGTAAAAACTTATATAAAAATTGTTCCAAAATGTACGACAAATTTGTGTCTGATTTTTATGATAATCGCGAGCAAAAATAAGTATAAAATGGTAATTCCAAAAGTTTTTATGTTTTTCTAACTCCAAATTAAAATGTAACTTTTTAATATCACCTTTAAAACGGGAAGATGGAACTTTAGCCACCGACAATGCAGAGAAAGTCAAAATACTTAATAATTTTTTGGGTCAATTTACACAGAAAATGATGGAAAAACGCCAAATTTTTTAAGACAAGTTTCTGTTAATTTTGGTAAACACACAGTTGAATTTTCAGTTAAATCAGTTTTTGACAAACTACGTAAGCTTCCTGACAAAATTTCGGTTACTCCCGATTTTCTACCGTCGTTTTTTTGAAAACAAATTAAAGAACCCATATGTGAGCCCCTAGCTTTTTTGTTTGAGTGGTCCCTTAAAACGGGCATTGTTCCTACAATTTGAAAAGACGCATTTATTGAAAATTTATTATCCCCATTTTTAAAAAAAGACCGTGTCATATGCCAAATAACTATAGGCCCATTTCCCTAACATGTGTCGCTTCACGCTTGATGAAAAAAATTATTTACGAATCCTTAATAAGGTATCTTTGAAATAACAATCTTTTGTCTTCTGATCAATTTCGTTTTCCTAAAAAACGATCCACTGGTTTACAGCTTTTATGCTCGTTAAAAAATTGGACTAAAGCTTTAAAAAATAAACGCCAAACCGATTGTGTATACATTGACTATTCTAAGGCCTTTGACACTGTCTGTCATGCGAAACTACTAATTAAACTCAAAGGCTACGGAATTGGCTATGAATTGCACAATTGGATCAAAGAATTTTTAAATAAACGCCGCCAAGCAGTAGTAATTGAAAATTCACATTATAGTTTTGTTCATGTAAAAAGTGGTGTGCCTCAGGGTAACGTGCTAGGTCCTTTGCTTTTTTTAATGTTTATAAATGACCTCCCTGAATGTCTTTCTGCAAATTGTAGGGCTAAAATGTTCGCTGATGACACTAAAATATATTGCTCTTTTGGAAAAAACGAACATATCACACTTCAACAGTCACTTGATAATTTTTGTAGTTGGTCTGAAAAATGGCAGTTAGGCATTGCGTTTGAAAAGTGTTCAGTTATATCTTTTGGTTCTTTTACCCCAACTAATTATTTTTTTGGTAACGTACAATTGTCTCAAGTCAGTCACATTAATGATCTTGGGATTACAATTTCTGATGATTTAAAATTTTCCTTGCATTGTAACAACTTACCAAAAAAGGCTTCATCCAAAGTTGCGCTTCTGTTTCGCGCGTTTAAAACTAAAAATTCAGCTATACTTTTAAAACCTTACAAAACCTACATTTGTCCCTTTTTGGAATATGTAACCCCTGTTTGGAATTCGTATCTGAAAAAGGACATAAAGACTGTTGAAGGAATTCAAAGGGTATTTACCAAACGCTTATATAAACGTTGATTTTCTTCTAAAAGATACTCTGAACGATTACAATCACTTAATTTGGAGTCTTGAAAAACGTAGATTTTGAATGATATTATTTGCTGTTTTAAAATAATAAAAAACTTTACTGACGTTTCTTGCAATGAGTTTTTTAGTCTTAATACTTTAAAAATTACCCGTAATAACAGCTATAAAATTTGTAAAGCAGAAAATTTTAGAATAGACGCTCGCAAATATTTTTTTAGCAATCGCGTAATCAATCCATGGAATGAACTTAACAGTGAAATAAAAGGTGGTAGTAAAGTTGGAAGCTTCTGTAAAAACATTAAAACTCTTAATTCATCACTTTTTGCGAAATATTTGACTTTCTATTAGCCCAGCCTTTCTTTTTAATTTCATGTAAAACCTCGTGCATTCTTTTCTATCAATTATGTATATGTGTTTTCTGTCAATTATTATATTCTTTCTTTTTCTTTTATTAATATAGATTTTTATGTATTCTACATTATTTTTTCTTAAAATTAACTATTAGTGTTTTGCATAATAAAACGTGGATTACTTTGTGAATAAACATTTCTTTCTTTCTTAGTAATTTGGCGTTCCAATAAAAGTTTATTTCTGCTGTAAAGACTTTTTAAAATGACACAATGAAGTAGAGCTAACTTGAGCTTTACTAAGCAAGTTCCATTTATTTGTGACTCTATTAAAGAAACTGTATTTCTTGCAATTTATTCTGCAGTGTTTAACTTTTATCTTTTTTGAATGCCCCCTGGTTGGATTTTCATTTAATAGAAAATATTTATCTGGGTATAAGTTTACAAAACCATTTAATATTTTATATGTTGCAATCAAATCTATCTTATCTCTACGTTCTTCTAAAGTTTCTAAATTGAGTAAGTTTAATCTATAATTATATCCATTATCATACAAATTGCATCGTTTGAAAACTCTTTTGATAAATGTCCTTTGGACTTTTTCTAAGACGTGTTTATCTTTTTTCATGTATGGATTCCAAACAGGACTTGCATACTCAACACCTGGGCGGACAAAACTTTTATAGGCAGTGAGATAATTTTTTATTGATTGTGATTTTAAACATCTAAAAATTAGATTAATTGTTTTCAAAGGCTTGCTTGCTATTTTCTGACAATGTATTGAGAATTTTAAGTTACTGTTTATATGGTACCCCTAGATTTTTTACTAAATTAGTTTTAGATAATTTCTTTTTATTTAAGTAATCATCCGTTTGATTTTCATTTTTTTCATTATTTATGTGCAGAACTTCACATTTATTTTCTGACAGACTGAATTGCCAGTCACTAGCCCATTTAGCAATTCTATTTAGATCATCTTGTAATTTGATTGTATTATCACATATCTTTGAATAACTACAGTAGACTTTTGCATCATCAGCAAAAAGCCTTATTTCTGAATTTTGTACACAGTTCACAATGTCATTTACATAAATCAAAAAAAGAAATGGTCCTAAAACACAACCTTGGGGTACCGAGGTGTTAACTGGGTATAGGAATCGTATCATTTATTACTATTTTCATTTCCCTGTTAGTTAAAAATGTTTCTATCCATTTTAATAGCTTTTCAGAAATTCCATATTTATTTAATTTATACAAAAGCTTTTGATGTGTGTGGACAAATGTCTAATTATAATAAATACCCAAAGGAAGGTTTTTATCATAATAAAATTTTGCATACTGTTCAGGCTTTGTTAAAAACAAAAATTGAATATTAGAGTTTTTTATATGCATTGACCGTTCATAAAAAAGTTCATGATGTTTAACTTTATTAATAAGCCAAGTTTACAATCGTGAACAGAAATCTTTTTAGAATAAATATCTAAGACTTTTATTACTGGCTTAAACAGAATCTCAAAATTGAATTGTAATGTATATGTATTTAATAAGCATCTGTGTTGTTTTGATATATTTGATGTTCTGATGTCAGGTGACTTTTAATTCATTTAATCAGTTCAAGAAGAGCTTATAAATGGCTCTAATAAGTACTTTTTTGAAGCCTTAGAGTCAATTTTAGTGAGCCATGTCTTTGTTGTTTTTTTGCATATTATATTTTGATATCTCGATGTTATGATGTGCGGCATTTAGTCGCAATTTTGATATTTATTGAAATAAAAGAAAAAAGATAATAAAAACTGAATACCACTAAAAAAAATCTAATTGTGGCGGAGTGATGGTTATTTTTTTATATAAGACATGGCCCACGGATTGCATCTCTAATACTATGTTCACAAATAAAAATAAATCATTTTGTAGAGAAAAGATAGGCTTCAAAAATGAACGGGGGAGTTTTTTTATCTACTAAAACCAAAATTATATAACATAATAATAAAGGAAAAATATGTGACTTCATATATTTCTCAGACACATTGACTTTTTATTAGGGCGCGCCCTGATAAGAGCGCACTTTTATTAGGGCACTCGGATGTACTAATTAAGGCCCTGTTTCTGAAAGAGGGCTTGTATTAGGGCATGTAATAGCTCTTATTAGGGCGCGCCCTAATAAGAGGCGTTCTAATTAGGGCGCGCTCTTATTAGAGCACTTATCGATTTTCAAAAAAAAGTTTTTATTATAAGATTGTTTTATGCGACTATCATCGTAGCTTGGATAGCGCAGTGGTAGTGTTTCGGCATACCACTGAGTAAGTGACAGGTTCAAATCCTGCGAACGGTAGATTTTATTGTTTTTTTCTTACAAAAAATTGCAAATCATATTTTTTGTTTTATTATTTTTCTTTTAATTTAACATAAGTGGCCGACCAAAATATAGTCGTTTATTTTTGTTATTGTTTTATGAAAATTATTTTTTCGCATTTCGTGTACCATAATAATAGAAAACTAACCTAAAAAATTTGTAAATGTTAATCCTGTTGAAATATGAGCTAAATAATAAAAAAAATTTAAAACTACTTCGTTTAGTGTTAGTTGTGTGAAAATGAATAAATACTTACCGTATACTTGCTTTTTAATGATAAGATTTACTTGCGTTTTAAATAAAATGCGAATAGTCTTAATTTCAAAGAAAAAATATAAGGGAGCACGGAACAGTTTTTTTTTGTTGAGAAAATTGATTTTACTACGAGAGTCCTAATTATTTAAGGTCATACCATAATTTTCAGTAAAATAAACTTTTCATACCTTTTTGGCTTAAACAAAAAATAAATTGGAAAGCTAAAATACTCAATTGTTATGGTGTACCCAATGCAAGTATAAATTCCAAAAAAACAATAACAAAAATAAACGACTATTTTTTTGGTGGGCTACTTATGTTAAATTAAAAGAAAAATAATAAAACAAATAGTAAGAATGACATGTTTTTGTGAAGAAAAAAAATAAAAAAAATGTACCGGCCACGGGATTTGAACCTGTCACTTGCTTAGTAGTAGGCCAAATCACTACCACTGAGTTATCACAGCTACGATAAAATTCGCAGAAACAGAGTTATAAATAATCTGTTTTTTGAAAATCGATAAGTGCTCTAATAAAAGCGCGCCCTTATTAGGGCTATATTGCCCTAATAAGGGCGTGCCCTAATTATAGCGCGCTCTTATTAGGGCGCGCCCTAATGAGAGCTATTAAATACCCTAATAAGGGCTCTCCTTTCAGGAGCAGGGCCATAATAGGCACATCCGAGTGCCCTAATAAAAGCGCGCTCTTATTAGGGCGTGCCCTAATAAGAGCAGTCAATGTGTCTGAGAAATATATGAAGTCACACATTTTTCCTTTATTATGTTATCTTCTCATTTACAAAATGAAAACGAGTGGTTTTTTTTTGAGCTATTCTCTGTAGTTTTTTTTTTAGATATACTGGCAAAATTTTCAGAGAAATTTAGAATTTAAGCTTGGACCTACCTAGCATAACAAAATTGGGTCGGCGGTCCCACCACGAAACAAAGTTCTTCTCAAATTAAATGCATTTTTTTCGTATTATTTTTGAAACTGGAAATACTATATACAAATAAAACATCTATTTGAATAATTTTCGTGGTTTTTTTGTATTTAATTAAGCATCACAAAATGTTTGTTTTTTCTGAATAACCAAAAAATTTACATATGAGAAACCTTAGTTACGCTTAATATAGCTCTAAATAATGGTCAAAAATTAACAAAAATACTCGAAATTGTTTTAATATAGTTGTTGAATCTCCGGTTTCTGAAAAAATTTGGTAAAAATCATTGGTTTCATAACAAAATCTGATTTCGCGGCGGGACCGCGGACCCAAATTTTTGTAATGCTAGGTAGGTCCGTACCGACGGGCTTAATACGAAAACTTCTCAAGTTAAGGTCCCAGAGGATTTGGATACTCTTAAAACAAAAATTTTTCAAAAATTTTTGGGGACAACTCTAAAACCTCATAAATTTAAATGGCAGTTTTTTTCAGCCGAATTTTAAACTTTTGATCATATGATACGTCTGCAGATTGCATAAATTTTTTTTGCTGAATGCCTATACTTTTTTGAGCTCAAAAATGTAAGGGTAAAATTTTTTAGGGGTAACCTACCGGATGGGATACTACAAAGGGTTAATAGGGATAAAATTTTATGATTTTTGCAGAAATGGTTTGTAATTTTGCTTGCGAAAAGTCATGTACAAATAAATCAGCATTAGTAAAAATTACTATGTTGTTTGTAAACTTTTACAAAAAACATTATTCACAAAACCTCATTTTTTCATATATCCACGTGGTCGATTTGACCTAGTGGTTAGAACCCGGACTTCCAGCAAAGTGTAAGGTTCAATTCTCACCAGAGACATTTTTTTAAATTTTTCCAGAACAGTTAGTAAAATTTACAAACAAGTTTCCTGTCCCACTAGAAACTCACGTTTTTGTAAAATATGCAAACGTTTTAGTTAAAAATGTGCAAACAAGGTTAAGAAAGTGCGGATGCCAACAGCACTACTTAAAGGTGCGGCGTGTAGTCAAACTTTTTGTCTCCGATTTTAATAATTTTTTGTGAAAACCTTATCCCTGCCCCCAATAGCACTCAAAATATTTTTTCAACAAAATATCTCCAGTGGTTCAGGAGTTATGACCTCCCCAAAATGGCGTTTTTGACAATTCTCTACGTGAAAAATTGCTCAATAGTTATTAAGATTTAAGTTACAAATTATGCACTCAATGAAAGCGGCTATTTTTTATTTTAATCTGACACCTCGATTGTTAAAATTAGTGTAGTATTCGCTGAGATATTGCGTTTCTTGTACAAAACTCGTTTTTATTTTATTATTAAGAAATTTATGAAAATTGTGTAAACCGCCTGAGTTTAGAATTTTTGTCTTTCTATTAGTCTTAAAATTTATTCCTTATTTTTATATAGTTTACAAATTTTTTTGTACTCTAATCGTGATTTTTTTTATCTATATTACAACTTTGCCAAAGTTTTTTTTTGATTTTAAAGCTTTTTATATCTATAGGGTACTGTATATGTAGTTTTTATTTAAAGTTAAGTTTTTCCAAGGACATGTCTAATAGTTCCTAACAACAAAATGTCCTTGAAACTTTTCCAGGCTTTTTATACTGTGTCACATTTTATAAATTAATTGTTGTCGACCAGAGTTTCATTCAACCCTGGTCATGTCCGTCCGGTACGCTCCTCGCCCTGCTCACCCCCTCTTCTCACTCTCCAAAGAGATCGGCAACCACTGCAGGATTTGCCCAAAGGTCCTTTGGTCTGAAGGTCATTTTAATGTGTGTGCATTGTTGTGTTGTGAGTGTTTGTGTTTTACATAGCGGGCAGTTTGGGATTAATTTTGTGTATTGCGTGGGATTAATTTTGTGTAGGTAAAAGAGTAGAAGAAAGCAGATTTTTCCGCCCTGAGTTGTGCGAGGGTTCTCCTGACACCGCGAGGAAATTTTTTTCTTTGTTGCTTATTGCTGGTGCTTTTGTTTGAAGTATTCGGTTTATTGGAGTGTTTTTAATGTGGTTTGTGACTGTGTTTGTGTGGATTGGATGCCTCTATTGCGTGTAAGTATGGTTGTATTTGTTGTTGTGCTATGTGGTGGGTTGGGTGTGATGCGTATATTGTGATGTTGTCTGCATATGTTATGATGTGTACGTTAGGTGGTGGTGCTGGAATGTCTGCAGTGTAGATGTTGAATAGTGTGGGTGATAGACAGGAGCCTTGTGGGACTCCTGTTTTAATGAGTTTTTGTTTTGATTTGTGATTATTATATGTGGTGTATGCTTTGCGGTCTTTGATGTAATTGTTTATGAATTTTGTGATTGTTGTTGTACTTGTGTTTGTGCGAATTTATGTATGAGTGTCTGGTGATTGACAGTGTCAAAAGCTTTGGACATGCCCAATGCTATGACAACTGTGCGGTGTGGTGGTTTTGGTTTGTTAAAACCTGCTGTTATGTGAGTATAGAGTGTTTGTAGTGCTGTGTATGTGGAGAGTTGTTTTTTGAAGCCGTGTTGGTGTGTTGTGTTTGGAATGTTGCGTGTGATGTATGGGAGTATGATTTTTCCCAAGTTTTTGCAAGTGCGGATATGAGTGAGATGGGCCTGAATGATTGATTGTTGTTGATTTTTTTGTTTGATTTTGGAAATGGAATGTAGTTGGAGAGTTTCCAACTGTGTGGTATTGTGTTTGTGTTTATTATGTTAGTGTAGAGTTGTGTGAGGTATTGTAGTGTTTTGTTGTCGAGATGTTTAAGGTGGTGTATGTTTGTGTTGTCAGGCCCAACTGAATTGTTTGTTTTGCTGTGTTGTATTGCTGTGATTGTTTGCTGTACTGTTTGATGGGTGTGGAATTTAGTTGTTTGATTGCGCATGTGATTTAGCAATATGTTTTGTTTATTTTGTGAGTCGTGGATTGTGTGAATTGTTTGTTGAAATGTTTTACTATGCTGTATTGGCGCGTGATTGTTTTTGTGTTGAATGTGATTGCCTGTTTTTGTCTGTACGTTGTTTTTTGTTATTGAAAAAGAATATTTTATTTTTTAGCAATAGTAACATATAAAACACAAATATTAATGTCACAATCGGTGTATCACAAAATACAAATTTAAAAACATTACATAGAATGCAAACACAAATACAGATAAAAAACATTATAGAAAAAACTTAGATGTAAAAAAAGAATTTGTTAAAATGCAAGATCAAAAAATAAGATTTAAAAATTAAAAAAAAATTGAACAAATATTGTTCTTGTGAATGCGATCCACAGTAAAAAAAAAGGCAATATTATTATTATTATGCTAAAAAAACAACTTAGAAGGCAGATGCATTTAAATAAGCATCTGCACTAACTCTAAGTCCTATAAAAAGACATCAAAATTCTACATAAAAAGTATTAATTAATTGTCTACATTTTTTGACAGAATTTACAGAAACTTGAGTTGTGTTTAATTTGTTCCAACTAGAAATAGCTCTATTTGGGAAAGAAATTTTTTTTGCATCAATTCTACTGTCCTCTATCAAAAGTTTAAAAGGGTGTCCTCCAGTGGGATTATAATTAAAAGAGAAAAGATCTTTTGGTTGAAGACAAGTTTTGTTATTAATAATTTAAAAAATTTCACACATAACATAACAGTTTTAGCTCTGCGGTCAGAAAGTTTTTCAAGCTTTAAGAAAACCAACCTATTTTCATAGTTAGTGTAATTTGAACCGCAGCTCCTAAACAGTCGTCTAGTAAAACTTTTTTGATCTTTTCAATTAACTCTACATCTTTTTTTAAATGTGGGTTTCATACAACAGATCCATATTCTACAATAGGCCTAACATAGGATTTATATGCTCTTACTAAATTTTTTAAAGATTTGGCTTTAAAACTTAAATTAATCTTTGCATAGCTTTCTCTGGAATCTTTTCACAGTGATAAGAAACGTTTAAATTTTGAGACCTATAAATACCGAAGTCGCGCACTATTGGAACACTATTAAGAACTTGATTATTAATTAAATATGTGTTTTTATGGGCTCAGTAGTTTGTTCGATCTAAAACGTTTCACACTTATTTGTGACTTACAGGTTGAGTTGTGCCATTGTGTTGTACTGTATAGTTTGTGAGAGTTATGTTTGTGTGTAATAGTTTTGTGGTGTGTTGCTGCCAGTGGTTTGTTTTATGTTCTGCTATTTGTTTTTGTATTTGTTTTTTTAGTTGTTGTATGTCTGGATATGTGGGGTCTGTTTGTCTAACTGTGTTGCAGTCTTGTGTGAGTTGTATGATATGTTGTGGTAGTGGCCTGTTTGTGAGCTTGATGTGACCTTTAGTGATTTGTGCTTTGTCGACTTGAATGATGAGTTTTGTAAATGCTTTGTTTGCTTGATGTATGTTTATGGTGGGTGGGAGTGTTTGTATGTTGTCTTCTATATGTGTGTCTATGTGTGGCTTGCCAGTTTGCTTTTTTGTAATTTTTGAATGTTGTTTTGGTGTGTTGTTGTTTGTGTGTGTGCATGTTTAGTGTTGTAAGTATTGTTAGGTGGTCCAAATTGAGTACAAATTCAGTATTGGTAGGTGGTCCAAATTCAGTGTCCAAATTGAGTCCAAATAATGTTTGCCATGAGTCGGTGTTGTTGATGTTTGTTGAGATTGTTGTGATGTCTGGAGACGTTTGTTTTTGGTTAGTTGCTGTTGGTTTGCGCGTGGGTGTGTCTGTGATGAGTACTGTGTGTTTATATTATTATGTTTATATTATTTACTCATAAATAAATATGTTTATATTTATTTATAAGTACCTCCATTTTTTCAGCTTCGTTATAAATAATTTATTACCTGATTTATCAATTAATTAGTAAAAATTTCTTATTCATAGAAAAATCTTAAACCGTCAATATTATTTTATTTAGCTACTAATATAATAAAGTTTTATTACTTGCAAAGCAGTTGGTATTGAATAAGTAGAAACTGGCACGAAAGTTTTGAAATGACAGTAACTTATTCTTTGGAATGTCATCATTCGCGAATGTTGGGATTTTTTCTGCTTCTATTTAGGTAAGCGTCATTTAATTGAGGCTTATTGTCGTTAATACGACTCAGTAAGTCAGAAGAGTTATAAAATACTCATAACCGTGACTCTTTTTATCTTTTAACATACAGGTAATATAAACGTTATAGTCATAGTCACGTTGATTTTATACTGGTTGTGACTTTTTATGTCTAAGTAACGACAATATCTCCAGCCCAAAGTCAAAATTTGTGTCTCCCATTTCGGTTTATGAGAAATATTGTCCTCACCATGACAGAAACAGTCAGAATCGGCATAATTTTTTTGTAAATTAATTTTTTTTCAAAACTTACTTAAAACATTATAGAAATAGTTTTAAAAATGTAAATACTCTCTAAAACATCTTACTGGTTTTGACTTTTCAAATTGCATGCTCTAACAGTAAAATATCGTACATCGTCAACCAAAACGGTTTTTTACTGGTGTAGCGGGCCAAACAGGGGTCAAGCCGGTAAGTTGATGATCCTGCGGCCCGGTACACACGGATTACTTATCGTATTTAAATACACACTTTATGCAATGGTTTCCCTTTTATTTCGGCTCAGCCGGTTACTATACAATAAAGAAGTTTGCACAATTTTTAGAATTTGACCTTTGTGTTTTCTCTTGCGTAGCGAGGGGACACACGACACACCCTCTTGACCGGGGGGTCAAGTCGGTTCACGGAGTAGGGTTACGGTAGGACGGGGTGAGAAAGGGAGGAATTCTTCGCGAATTCCTTTTCAAAAAGTTTCCTCAAACGGCTGACGATTCCATATACGAAATGCCATATGTAAGGGGAAGGACGTGAAGTAAATCCAGCAAGTCCAATTTAGGTAAATATCAATGGTCAGTAGTTATTTTAGTGAAACATTACCGTGTTGGGTCATAAAAATAAGAGCAAAAGTGGTTTTTGCTCCTTTCAAAATGTTGCAGTTCAAAGTGAAAATGAAGTACAGAACTTGACTGCAATTCAAAGAGGGGAAGGTAAGGGACTGGTATGGAACATTAAAAATACCAGTGCCATTTAAGAACGTTATTTGAGAAGTCTGATGGAGTCAGACTTCTACAAAAAGTTAGGGTTTCCAGCAAAGAGTTGTAAGCTCAATTTTTTCACTGAGCTCAGTAGCCTTACCGAATTTGTGAAATGGGTGAAACCTTGGAACAACGGGTTTGGAAATGAATAGGTTAACCGACCCAAGCTTCGCTTGGGTTTTCAAAAAGTTAGGGTGTGCTTGGAAAATATGAAGCCACCAAACTAGAAAACGAACTGCATAAAGTACAGAGGAGAGTTTTGACGTGGGGATTAGATTTCAATGAAACATTAAAATTATTAGTGTAATTTTAGTGTTTCGATGAGGGGAAAAAAGAGAGGGTTTGGCCAGTGGTTTGGGTTCCGTGGTTTCTATGTGTCGTGCGGGACTATATTGCATGAATTTAAGTGTAATTTTATGACTTGTTTGATTAGACGAAATAATTGCCTTGTTTACGTACCTTGTGAATGAAATACTGCGTTGACAGATTGAATTACTTGCGGAGATAAATAGGTTACACAACAGATTACACAAAACGTTTATTTTTATGAGCGATTACTACGAGCGCAACAGACCGCGTTGCGGCGAACAAAGGAATAGATTACTTTTTGCGCACATTGAGCAGTTTGAGCAATTTGTTTTAGCAAAAAGAAAAGACTTTTTAAAGGCGTTAAGAACGCTAAGGCTATAGCTTTTTAGCCCTTTTTAAAAACCCGTTTTAGTACGGAAAACACAACTTACATTTAAAGAAAAACTAAGTAAATTTATAAGTTTTTAGAATTTAAAATTCTGATTGATTCAGTTAGAGGCTTGAGTTTGAATTGGTTAAATATTAGATTTTTTAGAAGTTTACCCGATTGAAAAATAAAACGATATTTTTTTACGAAGTCAGTGGGTGTCCTTGACGACACGCCACTGAGGGTTTTATGTAACCTATTTAGCTTAGTTTAAAAATTACGTACAACTTTGTGCAAAATTCCTTATTTTAAAATACCTGTACCCACGATCGTAGCCACTCCACCAAGTCACTTCCGAAAAAGCCGCCTTATCTCAAGGAGAGTTCACAGACAGCCCTGCGAACTCTCCACTTAACACACGTTCCTTACCTAAGTTGGTCAAGACCAACTATAGCGGTTGGCATCTCAATTGGGAAAATTATCGGATAAAATAAAGGTAATAAAATATAAATACCTATGCAGGGACTGCCAACAAGGGTTCCGTTCAGTTAGGTAACAACTAGTTTCCAAGTATAAAGCGCAAGACAATAATTACGAAACCCATTGGGCCCACGCACCGCGTGGAGCGCACGCACTGTTAACTGTTATAAGCGATTGTTTTGACACGCGCGGCGACAGGCGCGGGCTACTGTAATTTGATTACAGCGCATACATTAATATAATTTAATAATGTTTTAAATTGAAATAGAACCATGATTGAACGCGAGTGTAGTGACTACTTAAGATATGAATTGATATTGTTAATTTAGTTGACCTAAACTGCTCAACGCTATCCGCCACACTGGCATTCTAGTAAGAAAATACTGGTTGCGTCAATAATCAGTAAAAAGAAATAGCTGTTTTCACCGGTAACCAGTAACTTAAAGAGTGTTACAGTTACTGGTTACCAGTAAAACCAGCAATTTTTTTTACTGGTTACTGACGCAACCAGTATTTTCTTACTGGTATGCCAGTAAAAAACTGTTTTGGTTGACGATGTACAATATTTTACTGTTAGAGCATGCAATTCGAAAAGTCAAAACCAGTAAAATGTTTTAGAGAGTATAGTAAATTTAAATGTATTTTGAGCTTAAATAAGTTGAAAATCGCTTAATTAAGAGATCGAGCTCCGAAGCTCTGAAGCTCTGGAGCTCCAAGCTCCGGAGCTCTAAAGCTCCGAAGGTCCGGAGCTCTGATGCTCTGAAGATCTGGAGCTCTAAAACTTCCTCCGCTTTAAATGGCCGGAGCTCCCGAGCATGTCATGAATATCACGAGTTTATGCATTTTATATTAGTTTTAATTTTTTAATTGCCAATTTTAACTTTACACAAAATATGTTAAAGGGTAAAATTTTAACTTGACATTTTGCACGGTTTTACATTGATACAGTGTATTATGGTTTATAAGAAGCTTCAAGCATTTAATCAGATGATTGATCTTGGTTTTTTATGTGTGTTTACATGTTTAAGCATAGTTTAAATTACCGTTAGTGTTTGAATTTATATTGTTAGAGTATTGTTTGCTTTTTTGTATTTAATAAAGGAATATTACGGGGTGCGTTTTGTTAATACAAACACAGCAATTACATTAGTTAACACGGATTCTTTTACAAAGCATGATGTTGGAGGGCAGGAACATCACTAATATGAATATGCAATATTACCATCTGGAGATTGTGATAAAAAGTTTGAATGTTTAAAAAAGATAAACTGGACAACCAATTTTTACCAGAAAGGAGACCCTAAGTTTTGGAAGTTTAATTTTTTTTTGTCTTTGAACTGCACTAATTGCTAATAACTTATTGCTAATAGTTATTGAATAAAAAGTCAAAGTTGTCAATGAAATGTTAAAAGATCATTTTTTTGCAAAGATTAACGTGAACATCTTTATGCTGGATAATACATTTTCACTAAAAAGGGGAGGGTCCGTCCTTTTTAACCACCAAACATATTGGGCTAAATAAAGTATCATTGCAAAACGAACAGTTACGTAAACCTTACTGTTGGTAAAAACTTAAAAATCAATAACAAACAAAAAAAAAGAATTGAAATAAAATGAACTATTTTTATAGTAGTACAATAAGAGCAAACAAGATGGATCCTAAAAGTACAAGTAAAATTCTTTTTAAGCCGTCCCGCTGACACAGGCTACAATACTTGTTTTAAAAAATAAATTTTTGAAATTTGACGTTTTGACGCGCTTAAATATATAAGCGCGACATCAAAAATTCCTGGAATTTTAAACACAAACTTCTTAATACCATATATTAATTCTTCGCATTTTGTTTAGATGGAGGGGATCTATATACAAATTATGTTATCGTGAAACGCTAGTGTTCTCTGTTATTTATTACTCAATAGCAATATTATACAGACTGGTTATGAGAGACGAAGACAAAAGGTATTGTTTTATGCATTGTATAAATTCGTTTATGTAGTTTTTATTATAATATTTGTGTGTTTTTTTGGAGCATAAAAAACTATTTACTTAAAAATTATATTAATAAAAATTATGTGATTCCATTGGTGACAAGTTGACCAAATGAACGACAGTCGTTATAAAATACACGTGACTGTAACTCAGTCTAAAGTTATAGGTGTTGTTCAAAATCTAAAAAATGAATCACAGTCTCAGATTGTTTCTACGCATTGTGGTTCATTCCACCCTAATAACGACGAAATACAAAAAGTTTTTATGTGGAACATTGGGACTGGGGCGAAGGCCTGATGGCTCAAAAATTTAACTCTAATATATTCTAGACCACATTTTTAATTTACTGTATTTTTGATTAAACAAACTCTAATCTTAACCAAATATATGTTAAATTTACTTTATTCTTGATTTTTCACTACGACATGACGCTGGCAACCACTTTAGCACAAATTGTTACAGTTAATACGCCGTAGTGTTTCCTTTGTTATTTCAGAGCATGATTACTGGAGACTAAACATGATATAAAATTAAATTTATCTGTTGTTTTATCCTTTGTAGAATATTTTTATGACGGAAACTTTTATTTTTCAGTTTTTAAAGCCACAAACTTAATTTAGAAAATTAGAATTTTTGGCATTTTATTGTCGTCAATTCACTGAAAAAGATATTATTCCCATGTCTTTTATGCTGGGATTCTACGTTTCTTGGGTTACTCAGCGTTGGTGGAAACAGTTTTTAGCGATTCCATGGCCTGACAAGTAAACTAAGCTAAAAATATTTATGTAAAGATTTCTTCGTAATTAAGAATATTTTTATAATCTAAGCTTTTATCTTTTAAGTTAAGTTGGAGTTTTTATTTAAAAACAAAGTATTTAAGTTAACAAGTTAAGATGCCGGGTAGTATGGAGTTCCTCCGCGTGGTGCCTGGTGATCAACGCGTCGTTACTCTAACACAAAGAGTCACAATCACTATAAAATAAATGTGACTCTGACTTATTTTTTTTTGAATTAAGTGTGTTAAGATATAAAAAGAGTGACCGTTATAAGCATTTTATAACGCTTCTGACTCATTGTGTCAGAGCAACGACGATCTGTAGAATAAATCAGATTCGTCATCAAATTTCTTGGAGAGCCTACTGTATATTTAAATTCCCGTCATTTTTCTTTAAAAAATATATAAAAAATGAAACTTGTATAACTATAGGCAAATCTAACATAGCTGGACTTGATAAGCTGAATAGTATTGAATCTACTATTTAATACCAAAACAATTTTATAAAGGTTAAAGTTGACTAACTTTTGTATGGACCTACCTAGCATAACAAAAATTGGGTTTTGTATTATTGGTTTAATATACGATTTTCGTTAAAAATGGGGGTTAATTTCTTCAAAATTGCGACGATTTAAAAAAAACGTGGATTTATTCCCACCACGAAACAAAGTTTCTCTCAAATTACATGCATTTTTTGTATTATTTTGGAAACTGAAAATACTATAAAGAAATAAAACACCTACTTGAAAAATCTTAGTGGTCTTTTTGTATTTAATTAAACATTAAAAATTTTTTTTTCTGATTAACCAAATGAAAATTACATATGAGAAACCTTAGTTACGCTTAATAAAACTCTAAATAATGGTCAAAAGTTAACAAAAATACTCGAAACTGTTTTAATATAGTATTGATGTTCTGCTTTCAATAGCAACAAATTTGCTAAAATAAACAATACTATATTGTTATTCAGTGCAAAATTTAATATTTCTGTAACACTTTAAATTGTGAGGTTTACTTTTTTTTAAGTGGCCTAATTAGGCGCGTGCATTTTTTCGGCCACCTACAAAAAACTGGCATAACTATTGTTATGACAATAAATAGGTTGGAGTTCTACCCTTGGTATATATAATTTATTTTTCCTGTTTGCGACTTTATAGTTTTGCAGACTTTTTGTACTTAAAACAGTTTGTTTTGTTCAATTTTTTTTTTGGCTTAAAAACGTCAAACAAAGTCAACGGTATACGTGTCATGTTGTTTACTATTTTCAGGTGCCTAAATTACGAACTCAAAATGCGCAGTTAGTTAACGCATTCAAAATGATTTTTGAAAATATCAAACATAAAAAACAATGCCTAATAGAAGATATAGTTATATCTTCGTTCTCTCTCTTAACAGTAGTAAAAAACGTCTAATTAGTGATTTAAATTCTAAACTTCGTGCAATGTGTTTACTATTTTTGTAAATTCGACTGTATAAACATTGTTACACTCATATGTCAATTTCATGTCGCCATATTTACTCCCATTTAACGGCGTGCTTTTTTTTCGATTTTTCAACTATTTTTTTATTGTATATGTTGTTTAAAGTTGAAAAATAAAATATGCTTTGCATAATATCATATATTATAAATTGAAAAAACTCCGAAGATAAAGTAATAATTATACTAACATAAACAAGGCTATATCAGAAAAACAAATCGATTAAACAAATAATCAATATTTATTCCTACAAACAAAGCGGTTTGTTTCGATAATTTAGTATGATTTTGATATAAATTAGATCATATTTATTATGCTCTATATTGCGTCTAGTTCTTAATTGTAACTATTTACGTTCATCAATTTATAAATTAAAAATATTGCTCATACGAAAGAGAAAGGCAGAATATTAAAGGTAGATTTTTTCTTTTATAACACATGATAAGCAATAGAAAACATATTCCATACAAATAAACGAAGCTAATAGCAAGAGAGTTTTAAAATGACATGAAATATTTTCAGATAGGAGCCCAATTTTTTTTTAAAATATGTAAAAATTTTTAAAAAATTAAATAGATCAAAAATACAATATTTAATATTTTTATACTTGATGGAGAACTAAGAGAAAGACAGCAACTTATAGCATAGAGCTTGAGAAATATACAAATAATATTCATAGTTATGGATTTGAGTTTTTTTATAAAAACAATCGTCATGGTCAATTAGAAGTAAATTGGCAGAATTTCATTTTATTTATAACTTAGAGACGGTAAGAGCTATTATATACTTTTTTTAAGCGAGCAGACAAATATATTAGGAAATTCATGAAATTTACAAACAGCATTTACTTGTTACTTTTCTGATTAGAAACGCAAAAACAGAAAGCGTATTCTTTTATTAAAAATTCAGTTTGTAAAAAGAGAAGGCAGAATTTCCACATTTTTTATCGCAAAATCAAAAATCACAGGCGTCGACAAACAAACCCAATATATCAGTATTTCTTTTTTATTTTTTCAGGCATCGAAATAACTTTTCTTTTTTTTTTACTTATTTTATCATAATAGCAGATAGACAAGCATTGATATCCAACTGAAAGCATTCTCGAGGCGCATATTTTTAGCCTTTCTTTATAGCTAAAGTTGAACTCATATTTAATTTTTTTACCCTCTCTCTTTCCCCGTTTTTAGTAACCATATATACAGTTTTATTAGTCCTATTCCTTTATTTTTTTTAGAATATAAGGAATCCCCATAGCGGAACTCCTCTATCTCTTATCACTTTTTTACTCACATAGTATATCAAATCATATTATTCAATATACGTCATCTATGCGAGTTTTATATATTCTTCAATGCGATAGCACAATCGGCTGAGGCAGACAGAGCAAGAGCATAGCACATCCGTATACGTTTTCTGAAATCTCTTATTTTAATAAATAAAAATAGAAAAAACAAACAATCATTTAATCATTAATAATAGCAACTACGTTTTCTAGATTCTATTTCAGACATGAATCTTCCAATTAATAACAGATCTCAAAATATATACCCAATTTTACAAGTTAACTCAGTTCTTCATTGATTTACGTATTCACAGGAATCTTGCATTTTTTAAAATAGCCATTTACATAGATTTAATATTAAACACGAAAAAATTAATAAATAAAACATATATATATATTATATTTATAAATATCTATATTCTAAATTCTATCTATATATTTATCATATAGATTAATAGTATTTCCCAAGATTGCATATAGCTAATTCTCAGTTTTTTTTTCTCACGATTAGTTTTCTATTTGTATTCATTCTAATCATTTTAGCATATTCAGTCTTTCTATTTTTTTATTATTATTGATATTGTATTTTTTATATTTTTCATCGCATACTTGTTTAATCTTCGGTTTCCGAAAAATTTTGTAAAAATCATCGGTTTCATAACGAAGTCTGATTTCGCGGTGGGACCGCGGACCCAAATTTTTGTAACGCTAGGTAGTTCCATGTTTTGTAAAAATATGGGATTTCAAAATTTCTTGTTTCGATTTGTTTTTTAGTATATTATATCCAAACAAATTTAATTATTTTTTTTTCTTACTTTTACTTTCATATCTATGTATTTTTTTCTGAGGCCAGCCAATATGCTTTAACGTTAATAATTTAAACACAATACACCAAAACACATACAAAAATCTTTATTATTTAATATGTTTTGTTTAGATTGGTGAAAATATCGTACACGTTAGAATCTAAATGACTTTCAAATGGCGAGTACTATTCATGATTTGCGGCTATCGTCGTTTCTACGGCAAAATGAGCCACATTTCGTATAAAATACATGTAACTGTGACTGATTTTAGATTTTTAACAGGACCTTACTAACTATAGAATGAGTCACAGTCACATGTATTTTATAATGACCGTGGCTCATTTTGCCGTAGTAACGACGAATGTTTTGCACAGTGTTAATGCACAGTGCACAGGCTTCATAAAAGCGTTTATTGTCCATAAGAGAGAGACTCCATGGCGTCATTGTAAAAATCTTCAATATTAAAGAACTTCCGTCCAAATAGGAGGGTATTGACCATCCTCTAAAATCATGCTGCCTAGTTTATTTCTACTATCATTGGAAAACTGAAAAAAAACTAAAGGTAAACCCAACGTGGCTGCAACAGTTGTTCGTTGGATTAAAAAAATGCCCCCATTAAGTAACCAATTACATCACGAGAATTTGACGTCACTTTATCAAACATATACTCCGTATTGAATCTAATCTAATTGGCTGATAAAGTGACCTCAGATTCTCGTGATTTAAATGGTTACTTAATGGGGGACATTTTTAATTGAACGAACAAATGCTGCAGCCACGTTGGGTTTACCTTTAGTTTAGTTAAAGTTTTTTTGCATTGTTTTAGATGTTCATTATATGTCACAGCATACATCGAAGGAGAAGATGAGCGCGCTCGTATTATTCGAAGAACACTGGTCAGATATATTAACGCGAGCATGTTATTAATTTTTCAGGTTATTGATTTTTTTTTTAAAATTACACAAATTACACAAGTTATATTCTCAAAAATTTACAATTTTTACGTTTTTTTTGTTTTTTTGTTTGACAATATTGTAATACAATGTATTTTTGTGCATTTTTGGTTACAAATCATACCAGCGAATGGATTTACAGCAAACTGTTTGCTTTGACAGCCACTTTTAAAAAATTATTGTTCTTATTTTACGATTTAGGGACGTTAGGGCCTGAGAAACTTGAAGCCTAGCAATTTTAAAGCCAATTACGACACCCTAATTAAAGCTATTGCGTGTATCCTAAGAAAACCTAAGCAAAAACTTAAAGAAACTAAAACAAAAAAATTACCTTTAAACTGCTAGAAAAGTTCTCGGCTCTAAGTTCTTTAGGCTACATTCAACCCGTTGAACTCAATTGAACAAGATACCTTGTTTTACGTCAATTTTTAGAACATGCAATATGTTTTTTTTTCTACCAGAAGATTATGCAAAAATACATTTGACTTTTGATAATACACGAAATTTTTTTTACTCGTTTACTTTTATAGGCAACGTCTCCAGTAATTAAAAAACGGTTTCCCACTTTGGAGCATATGCAAAAAGCCGGTATTTAATAGTTTTTGTTGTTTTGTAGCGTTTTTAAAGTTTAACATTTAAGTTTTTTGCCTGGTTTTATGAAATATATTAATCTAAAATTCAATTATATAATAAACAAGTAAATATCAATAAATAAACTGATTAAATTTTGTTTATAAAACAATAGACAGCACGACATCTGTCGTGCGTTGTTTTTTTTTGTGTCGCGACCGCTTAATACTATTTATTTAGTGTCAAAAAAAAATATCAAAAAATCTGGGACTACATCATGTCTTTTGAAGTCAGTTTACCAAATATAATTTATTTAAAAGAATTTTATTGTCCGCAAAGTATGTTCATGACACTGAACTACTTAGCAAAATGGAATTTTCAAATAATAGTTGTTTTGTTTGTTTTTAAGAATTTTTACTGTTAACTATAAAATAATTAGTTTTTTAAGTAATAAAAAAGAGTGTATAACCAAAAATAACTACATATACCAAAAATTTGCAATAAAACAACTATCGACAAAAAAACTATCATAAACGAGGAATGACACCTTTTTTATAGTGGTTTAAGTACTGTTTATCAGCGGACCAGAGAACCGGGTCGAGCTGAAAAATCACGAGCCCAGCCGGACCATGCCGGACCGGGTCAAAATTTATTACCAACAGACTAGCGTTTTGGTGCAGTTTTCTTAAACGCAAGTAGCGATTTATAAAAAAATATATATATTTATTGAGATAAATCAGCGGAAAATATTAAAAGTTAAAATGCGGATGGACACTTTAGGAAGTTTTACCATTCTTGTAATGTAATACGGCAAATTTAACCAGGTTAGCAAAGTTTCAAAATTGGCTGACTGTAAAGGTCCGTTCACACTTACACACAATGCAAAATGCACAATGCACGATGCACAATGCATTATAGTACCTGTTCACACTTACGCACAATGCACAATGCATTAAAACGAATTTTCAGCCAAAACTATTGTTAATTACGGTTTAAAATGCTTGTTTCTCTTATTAAAAAACGAAAACTAACAAAGAATAGCGTTTCTGCAAATCCAAGTTGACAAAAAAACTCAAATTGACCGATTTTGAAATAAACAATCCTGAATATTAGTCAACAAAGCTAAAAAAGCCAAAATATAGTTCTAAAATCACTCTTTTTGTATTTATTTTTGCATAGAATTATGTTTTGTATATGGGTAAACACAAAAACATGTTTTAAATTTTATGTGTAATGAAATGTGAAGTCGTTTGTTCAAGAATATTTATTATTTGATTCGTTTTTTAAGCAAAAGAGTTCTCAACGTACGTATTTTGCGAAAAAAGTACGTATAAATTTTCGAAGCGCGCTCTACTCGCACAAAACTTGGAACGCCATTCCAAGTCCGATAATGCATTGTGCATCGCGCATTGTGCGTAAGTGTGAACACTTATTTTAGGAGTTTTAATGCATTGTGCATTGTGCATAAGTGTGAACGGGCCTTTACCCACTTTGTCTGAAAACAAACAATCCTGGATGAACTATTTTGACAATTAATCGACCAAAGTCACGTAAGAAATAATTTGCATAACCATGGTTAGCACGCAGCCTATCGTTCCTGGAGCGCGAAACGACGGTCCTGAGACACTATGGTCCCGCGACACAACGGTCCCAGGAGGCGAAAGGTGCGATACGACGGTCCCAGGAGTAAGAAAAGAGTACGACACGACGGTCTCAAAAAATGCGTTTGCAATGCTACTGTTGCAACGTAAAGCAAACTAATATTTTTACAGTAAAAAAAGCGTGCAAAACAAATCGATCTAAAACGGTTTAAAAGCATTGAAATAGGCTAAAAACTGCAAAAATTTGGTGATGATGGCGTCATAATAGGTCAAAAAAGGCATCATAATTTTGGGTACTTTTTCATTTTTGGACGGGAGGGGCAATTAAACGGGGGGGGGGGGGCAAATCCTCCAATAAAGCGGGAAGACATTTTCAGACGGTGCACAGGTCTGTATACACATAGGTGTCCGGAAAAAATGTGCAGCAAAATATCTTCTTTAAGCAGTAAATTATTCGGCATTTTTAAATTTTTTTTTAAGGTTTTTATAAAGGGTTTTTATGTTTTTTTTTGCTTGATTTCAAGGTTTCGTTTAGGCTTAGGAAAAACAAAGTTTTCTTTTGTTATGAATTTAAAAACGTTTCTGAAGATATTCTTATTGAAGTTATTATACAGAATGTAATTTCTTTAGTGCAAAATAAATGCTGTTAAAAATTATATTTATATTACATATTTGTGTTTAAAACAAATTTAAAAAGCTCTACATTAAAACTTGATGGCAATAACAGGTAGAAAAACGGGCATTTTCTTAGTGGAAACGTAACATTGTTTCCAGCTGTAGGAAATGTATTATGTAATCGGGACCGTTGTGTCGCAGAACCATTGTGTCGCACTTTGGAACTGTCGTGCCATACCTCCTTGGGACCGTCATGTCGCGAAACCGTTGTGTCTTGGGACTGTCGTGTTGTAGATCCGATTGTTCCGATTGTTTGTATAATGTTTATTTCAGTAATAATATGTTGAGCAGTTTTTGCACGGTTTTCCAAGAAAAAATTCTGATGCTTCAATAGTTGCGAACGCACTCTCAGCCAAACCATATGCAAATTATTTCTTTTGCGACTTTGGTCGATTGGAACAGCGGCGACAATTGTTAAGTAAAATCTTGATAAAGCTATACTCAAACTCTAAAAGCAAACAATGCCAAGAGTGAAGGCGGTACAAGTGAGACCTGGACAATTCTCTCACTACAATTCGCTTTGGGGACGATTTGCTTCTGGAACAATTCGTTCCCTGGACATATTGCTCTCTGGACAATTCTCTCCCCGCCCAATTTGCTCCGGCATTTTTTACAAACGCAATTTTTATTACACAATTTGTATTGGGGAGAATTCACTCCTTGGACAATTCGCTCCCTGGACAATTCGCTCCTTAGACAAATCGCTCCATTTTTTACCAACTGACGTTAAAAATTTTGCAAAAAAAATGAGTTCAAACAGAACAAATCAAATCGCCAGGCTAGAAGTGGTGAATGCGGCTCTGCAGCAAAAGTTGGCGGATGTGGAGGAGAGGCTCGCCCAGATGGAGGAGGCACAGGTTTTTGGTGTTAGTGTTGAGCTGGTTTCCATTGCATGTGAAAAAGTATTTAATCATTTAATACCTATGATGGACAATTATTTCAAGCGCATGGAGGTCAGAAAAGAACATGAGACTATGCTGGTTGTTTCTGGCCTTCCGAAGAATAATAACAGGGAAAAGGAAAAAGAAAACGTGGCAGAGTTATTAAAAACTCTTGATAATAGTGATACGGGTGAAGTCATCCACCCAATTGAATTTTTTTGTATTGGAAGAGCTAACGACTGCCCCAGGCTGCTGAAAATTAGGTTAATTAATAAACATATTTGTAATAAGTTAGTTCATTCAGGCGATCGCCTAAAGGATTCCACAAAATATGACAAAGATTATGTACGGCCGGCTCTGACTGAGAAACAGAGAGTCTGTGGGAAACAGAGAGTCAAAAAGAGTTGCTTGGCAAACTTTGGGAGCTACGAAAGCAGAACAGAAAGGTTTTATTTTGGTATTCTGCTGATGGTGATCCCTTTTTGTTTGACATCACTCTCAAGGCTCCCCTAAAGGTTTCAAAATAGGATATTTCGCGACTTAATTACCATTATAGTAAACCAAAGCTTATACCTAGTATAAAAATTTTGTGTATGAATGCAAGAAGCCTTGCTAACTACTTACACGAGCTTGATGTTCTGATTTCAGGAGATAGCCTTATCTATGGTGATGTTGATATCTGCTTTATTTGCGAAACGGCTCACTGAAACAACTCCTAATGCAGTGATCATCAAAAATAGAGAATTTAATGTTTGTCGAAGGGATTGACAGCAGTGGTGAGGAGGTGGGGTAGTTGTTTGTTTCTATTTATTAAAATATTTTTGGAGCAGGTGAATATGAAATAAAGAAAAAGTTTGATGCAATAGAACTAGTAGCTGTTGACATTTATCTACAGAAACATCTAAACTGAGATTTATTGGTATTTATAGAGAACCTAGTACAAGCAAAGAAAAAAGACAATCTAATAGTTGAGCTAATTAGGAATTTAACTGAAAACATTGTTTTAACTGGAGATTTCAAATATGCCAGGGGTAGATTGGTCTTCAGATAAAATAACTTCAAACACACAAAATGAAAATAATTGGTTTGAGTTTCTTGTTGAGCTAGGTATGTATCAGCTTGTTTCACAACCAACTTGTGAGAATAATTATCTGGATCTTTTGTTTACAAAAGAAAGAAAAATTTTTAATAATGACACTGTTTCGCCCAGTTTTTCACAATCAGACCATGACACTATTTTATCTGAAATTAATCTTAAAATATTTGACAGTCCTAAAAATAAGATTCAAAGTTACATACCTGATTTTTAAAAAATCAGATTATGATATGCTAACTTTGTACTTATCTACAATCAACTGGAAAATTTTATTTGAGGAATGTGGCACAGTAGAAAATGCTTGCCAGAGATTCAAGGTTATTTTGTTGTTAGGGATCAATAGACATGTCTCTGGAAAAAAATTATTTACAAACAAAAAAATTGTACAATATCCAGTACATATAAGAAAACTACAAAATCAAAAGAAAAAACTTTGGCATAAGCGTAATATTGATGAAAAATCAAGATCAGAGTACAAAAAAATTTGCAAAGTATACAAAAATAAAGTTAGAGATTTTAACACTAACAAAGTGTTAAGGTACTTTACAAACTGCTAATACTTTGATATAAACTACAGTGATAAAACCTTCTAGAACATTCTGAAAAGTGAGGTCATATTACCTAATGCTCATTGGCTAAGAACTTTCTAGAAACTTTTGGAAGCATGCTTTGCTGGTATATAAATGGGACCTGCTAGCTCCTAATTATTGTGTATATTTGCCTTTCTTTGTGCTTTGCCATTACTGGCTATATACTGCCTGTACTATACTGCTGCTTTGCCTTGTGCTACTTTGCTACTGCTGCTGTTTATCTGTTCCTTTTAGCAAATAAACTACTGTTTTGGAATCCTTTTGTGTACATCGCCACTGAAAACACAACAAGGATTTACTGGCGTGACAAGCAGGATTCGAACCTGCGCGGGGAAACCCCAATGGATAGTAAATCCTTGTTGTGTTTTCAGTGGCGATTTACAGCTCCATTTGTAGCAGGGTGATATGGCGCACCTGTTAAGTGTACAATTCCTCATTCCCTGCACCACTGCTGGAACTCTTCAGATGTGAAGGTAGTTGTCTCCACCGCTTAATTGTTGAAAAATCTCGTCTGGAACGGGTAGTGGGTATTGATCAACTTTCATAAATTGATTTATTGTCACCTTAAAATCACCACATGTACGAATTTTTCCGAATTTTTTGCGCAGGGTTTCCCTGCGCAGGTTCGAATCCTGCTCGTCACGCCAATGATGTGTTTGTTAACACTTGATTTATAGTACTTATTAAAAGTTGGGCAGTAGCAAATTATAGCAGAATAAATTAACAATCGTTCTAAAACATTCTTTATTTAGCAATTAAACATTTTTAAACAAAACAAACGTACATATTTATAAATATATATTTATGTAATTCTTTTATGAATTAATTACGTACGGTGTAATAATTTCTCACTTAGTGCATATTTTAAATTCCTTTCTTAGTTTGCTCCGCGTGCGCATTTGCACATTTAATTAATTACTTAAGAAATAAACCACACCACTCGCAACTTAAAAGGATGAATACCTAACATTCCTCCCTGCTAAATTTACATATCACATGGCAAGTAGCGACTTTCTAATCCAACGAATTCTAATTTCTAATAGCGATGACCCTCAGCTAGAACCTGCGGTTCCGCTTTAGGATTTGCAATGGAATTTGGGGCTGCCTTCTGTTGATTTCTTCCATCAACAGGGACTGCACAATTGGGAGAATTATCGTGAAAATTGCAAGGCAAGTTAATTTCGTTTTCTGTCGTCTGTAAACCAGATTCACTGCTTTTCAAAAATCTTTGTTTTATGAAATCAGCATGACCATGAATTACCGATCCTTTGTGCAAACGCGATAGCTTAAAGGCCCAGTAATAGCGATTATTGTTTGGGCTATCCATTTAGTATCAGCTCCTTGTCAGTGATCTTGTATCCAGACATAATCTCCTATGTTAAAGGTTCGCAGAATACTAGACTGATCAGTGTAGGATTTTTGTTTTTCCTGCTTCTTTGCAACAATGTGCTGCGTGTTGGGGTGAATTAAATCGAGTCGGGTCTTCAAAATTCTTTTAAATAGAAATTAGGCTGATGCAACTCCGGTTGTTGCATGAGCCGTGCACCAATAAGTAAGCAGAAAATCTGCGAGTTTTTGTTCCCAGTCACACCTTCCTTCCTTGTCTTTTTGAGGTTTAATGAAAACGGTTTTAAACGTTTGAACAAACTGCTCTGCTTCACCATTTGAACGAGGATGATAGGGTGTGCAGAGAATGTGTTGTATTCCATTTGATTCGCACCATTATCAAAATTCTTCAGATGCGAACTGTGGACCGTTATTGGAAACGGTTTGTTTTGGAAGTCAATGAGTTGCAAAAACTTTTCCTAAAGCTGAAATCGTTAATTTTGCAGTGGTTAAGTTCATGGGAATTACTTCCGGCCATTTGGAATACGCGTCCACTATAATTAGCCAAGTCTTTCCAAAAAAAGGACCTCCAAAATCAATTCCAAAACGTTGCCATTCTTCTGAGGGCAAATCCCAAAGGTGAAGCGGAGATTTTGCTTCATTTTGTCCTGTGCTTTGACAGATATTGCAAGTTTCGGCAATTGCTTCTATATTTGCGTCAATATTAGGCCACCAGACATGAGAACGAGCCAAACTTTTCATTCTGACGATTCCTATGTGGCTTTCATGTAATAATGACAAAACGCGTTTTTGCAAGGTTTCTGGTATTATAACTCGAACGCCTCAAATAAGTATACCTTCACTGTAAGAAATTTGGTGTTGATTACAGTAAAACGGTCGAAGTGGTGAATCTTTACCAATTTGATTTGGCCATCCATATTTCACAAAATTAAAAACCTCACTCCAAACTTTGTTTTTTGCAGTGTTTTTCTTTATTTCTACCGCTGAGACTGGTTGAATTCCATTAATTAATTCTTCTTGAATATTTTTGACAGTATAATGTTGGCTATAATCATTTTTTTTCTGTAAAATTCTTTATCAAAATTCTGAGGAAGCCTTGAAAGACAATCAGCATTTCCGTGATCTTCAGAACGTTTGTATTGAATTTCGTACATGTACTGAGATAAGATCACTGCCCAATGTTGCAGTCTTTGCGCTACCACTCCACTAATTTCCTTCTTTTCGCCAAAAATATATTTTAGTGGTTTGTGGTCCGTTACCAACAAGAATTTTCTTCCCCACAAGAACTTATGGAATTTTTTTATGCCGAAAATAATGCCTAATCCTTTTTTTTTCAATTTGAGAGTAATTTTTTTCAGCTAAAGTGAGTTTTTTTGAAGCGCATGCAATTATTTTTTCACATTTGTCAGGATAAATTTGGTACAGTATTGCACCGAATCCAACTGAGCTTGCATCGCGTGCCAGACAAAGTTGATATTTTGGGTTAAAATGCAAAAGGCACATCATTGAGGTTAAAGCCATTTTCAACTCCTGAAATGCTAACTGCTCTTTGTTAGTGCATTTTGATTTGTTGTTTTTTTTTATAAAGGTCGTTTAAGGGTGCTGCTTTATCAGCCAATGACAAAATAAACTTCCCAAAATAGTTAACCATTCCCAAAAATGATCGAAGTTGCGTTTCATTTTGGGGTTCAGGAACTTTTGTTATGGCATCAATTTTTTTATGAGACCGTTTAACACCTTCTTTTGTAAGAATATGGCCCAGATATTCAATTTCTGATTGAAGAAAACTGCTATTTTCTTTTTTTATTTTGAACCCATATTCTTGAAGCCTTTGAAAAACGTGTTCCAAATTGTCAAGATGATCATGATCGTTTTTTCCAGTAAGGGTTATGTCATCCAGATATATTGTAACACCGTTTAATCCTTGCAGAACCTGTTCCATAACACGTTGGAAAATTGCTGGTGCTGAGCTTACACCAAACGGAAGACGTGTAAATTTGTACAGGCCTTGATGCGTGTTATTCACAGTGTACATTTGTGATTTTTCATCCAATGCAAGTTGTAAGTAAGCTTCAGAAATGTCCAATTTAGTGAATTTTTCTCCACCGCTTAATTGTTGAAAAATCTCGTCTGGAACAGGTAGTGGGTATTGATTAACTTTCATAAATTGATTTATTGTCACCTTAAAATCACCACATGTACGAATTTTTCCGAATTTTTTGCGCAGGGTTTCCCTGCGCAGGTTCGAATCCTGCTCGTCACGCCAATGATGTGTTTGTTAACACTTGATTTATAGTACTTATTAAAAGTTGGGCAGTAGCAAATTATAGCAGAATAAATTAACAATCGTTCTAAAACATTCTTTATTTAACAATTAAACATTTTTAAACAAAACAAACGTGAGTATTTATATATATATAATTTATGTATTCTTTTATTAATTAATTACGCACGGTGTAATAATTTCTCACTTAGTGCATATTTTAAATTCCTTTCTTAGTTTGCTCCGCGTGTGCATTTGCACATTTAATTAACTACTTAAGAAATAAACTACACCACTCGCAACTTAAAAGGATGAATACCTAACAGTAGTAGCATTGTTTGAGACAATGGTATGAGGGTAACCAAAATGAGCAAAGTCCTCTTCCAGCAGGTTGGTAGTAGCTTTTGTAGAAGTTGAACTTGTCGCATGTATGCAGGGATACTTGGAATAAGCATCAATCATGACCAGCCAGTTGTTTCCCATGAAATTAACAGCATGGTCAATGTGTAGTTGGCTCCACAGTTTTTTTGGTAGCATCCAGGGGTGAACTGCAGGTTTTGATGGCTTGTTTTGATGTTCTGCACAAGAGGTGCATAGATGATATGCTTCCATGATGTCAGCATCAATTCAGTGCAGCGCATGCGATTCAATCAACTGCAGTGCGTGCGAGCTGCTTCATACGCTGCATGCCAAAATGTCCCAAATGAAGCAGCTCCAAGACTTTTTGTTGCAATGACACAGGGATTACTACTCGAGACCAATACAGTAGGCACCCGCTGGCAATGCTTAGGTAACTAGCTATCTTCTTGAAATCCTTCACAGAGCATCCCTCACTGATAGACGTGTCCTCATCAGTGTCTTTGTCAGGAGTATTTGTGGAACCTTCATCAGAAGCTAAGTAAGCTGGCCATCCTTTTCTAGTGTACCGCATCACTGTAGACAGGACTGTATCTTTGGATGTTTCTTTAGCCAAGACTCCAGGATCAGTCGGCTTCAGCTGTAATCCAATGGTCCTGATTGAGCAAACAGTGTCAACATCTACTCCATCCTCCTCCTTGTAAAAGAATGTGTTTGGGCCAGCTGGCAGACGACATAGAGCATCAGCATTTCCATGGTGAGAAGTTTTTCGGTATTCAATGGAGTATCCATACTGATTCAGGAACAAGGCCCATCTGGCTGATCTGTTAGCAGCCAGAGCAGGTGTACCCTTGCGTGGCTTAAACAGTGCAAGCAGAGATTTGTGATCGGTAACCAGAATGAAGTGTCTTCCATATAGGAATTGGTGAAATTTCTGTAAGGCGTAAATGATGGCCAGGGCTTCTTTCTGTATTTGGCTGTACTGGCGCTGGGTTTCTGTCAGCGTTTTTGATACATTGGCGAGAGGGCGCTCACTGCCATCAGCGTAGAGGGGAAACAATACTGCACCAATCCTAACTTCTGACGCATCGCAAGCAATCCCAAGTTCCAGGGATGTATCAAAGTGAGCAAGCAGGTTTTCACTGCATAGAAGATCCTTCAATTTTGCAAAAGCAGCGTGTTGCTTTGCTTCCCAGCGCCATTGTACACCTTTTCTTGTAAGCATGTGCAGTGATTCAGTGACTGTAGCGAGGTTGGGCAGGATTCTGGCATAGAATTGCACTGAGCCCAGGAAAGATTGGAGACTGGCAACATCAGTGGGAGGAGGCATCTTGAGTACTGTCTTCACTTTGGATCCCTTGGCAATGCCGTGATTTGAGAGGATATGGCCTAAGTATTCCACTGATGGCTGTGCAAAAATGCATTTTTTCTAAGCGGCATCTCAGCCCTTTTTCATCCAAGTGCTGTAGTAATCTCCGAAAGTTTTCCAAATGTTCTTGTGGTGTTTTTTAACCTACAAGTATGTCATCAAAGTAGACAACCACACCTGAAAGATCGCAGCTCATTTGCTCCATTATTTCCTGGAAATAAGCTGGAGCAGAACTAATGCCAAAGGGTAATCGTAATTGTAGCAGCACCCCTTGGTGAGTGCTTAAGGCAAGCTTCTTCTGGCTCACAGGACCAAGTCGAATCTGGTTGTAGGCATTCGCCAGATCAATTTTGGTGAAGCAGTAACCTCCTCCCAGTTTGCGCATCAAATCCTCTGGGAGAGGAATTGGTTGACGATGGACCTCCAGTTGAGGATTCACTGTGGCTGAGTAGTCTCCACAGACTCTGATCTTTGGGCGTTGCTCTTTCTTTAATTGAGTTTTGCGAACTAAGACCACTGGAGTGCCACTATCATTGAACTGTGTGGGCTTATACACACCTTTGGCAATTCCTTTATCATAGGCATGATTGAGGTCCTCCTGAATTGCAAAAGGCACTGGTCCGGCCTTGCAAAATACAGGTTTAGCATCAGGTTTAAATTTGACCTCCAACTCAAAATCCATCAGGCAACCCAATTCTGGTTTGAAGACATCTGGAAATTCCTTGCATAACTGCTTGCAGGCCTCTTGCAGTGACCTGTCTGCAGTATAATCCTGCTTCATCGCATGGACAGTAGTAGTACTGGATCCATTGTATAAAAATTTCAGCATTCCATCAATGGATATTCCCAGTTGGTAAATAGCAGTTCTTCCCAGTAGGTTCAGCTTTGGAACTTGGCAAACGACGTAGGAATAGAATGGACCAATTTGTGCACAGACTTGACTCTGTGTGCAGATTTGGCGACCCCAGATTTGTTCTGTGCATTCTTCTTAGAAAGACAGACAGCTTCAATATGCCCCTGTTTTTTGCAATAATTGCAGGTAGCAGTTTTGAAGCGGCAGGTATCAGCTTTGTGATTGGCTTTTCCACAGCGAAAACAGGAACCCTGTTTAGTAGGTCCCAAGTGCTGGCTCACAGCTGGTTGCTTGATTCCAGCCATGTTGTTTGTAGCAGTCTTCATGTGCTGTTTTCCAAACAGGATTTTCTTG
This sequence comes from Microlaimidae sp. YZB2_3, assembly GCA_030248175.1. Taxonomy (NCBI): domain Eukaryota; kingdom Metazoa; phylum Nematoda; class Chromadorea; order Desmodorida; family Microlaimidae; species Microlaimidae sp. YZB2_3. The sequence continues at coordinate 102,640 of JASAMX010005364.1, forward strand.
ACAGGTTCAGCCTTGGAACCATAGACTAGGGATTGAAAATTAACCGATTGGTAGTTTAGATTAAATTAAAGATTAGATTATTGGTCTAATTTTAGTTTCAATTAAGATTTAGATTTATTCAAATAATTTCGATTAAGGTTTCAATTACGATTAATTTCAGGCCATATTTTAGGTTTTGATTAAGGTTTCGATTATTATATTTTGTATATACTTCTTTAATATATACAGCCTATTTAAGCTCATAATCATTGAAATCCCTGAAATGTACACACTAAGGTGTTCAGTAAAAGGGCGAAGTTAGTAGAGAAACAAAACTAAATATTCTCAATCTTATAGTTGTAGGTTTGCATAAGGTTGAGGCACTTATGTGTATGTCAATCAAAAATAGTAAATCAAACTAATTGTTTCAGTGGTTTATTCAATTCTAGGACACAAGGGTACTGGACACAAGGGTACTGGATATGAGGGTAATGGACACGAGGGTACTAGACACGAGGGTACTGAGCTAAGAAAAAATACGTTTGCCACAAATATGTAAATTTTTTAGTCTAAATGAGCTGAGCTGAGCTGAATTAATTTTTAATCGTTTGAACGTGTAGACAATTAAACGTTGCATAAAATCGTTTGGTTTTTAATTATAAATAACATTTTTTCTTGCTTAAATATAATATAAGTAAATAAGAAAAAACTATGTAAATTGTTTAAAAAACATCATACTAAAACACGAAATTTTTAAAGGTTATTTTACACACAGTTTATACCATCGCTTTTTAATAAAAACAATAATGTTTGAAGCTATCTCCAAATCTTTGGAGCTTCAAAACCCTGCCTTTAAAAAAACCAAAAAATTAATATAAAACAATCATGAGTGGAATCAGAACGCCAAAAAGTTATTTAATTACTGTTTTTTTTGAAATATATACTCGTACGAAAATACAAAGCGAATTGCAGTTTTTTTTTGCTGTCATTTTTATATTTAGACTATTTTCATCGACTCTTGATTAAAATAATGGAGTTTTTTTGATAAAATCTTTGGAAAAAATAACTTCTGCAAACATAAATTGTAGCATTAGAAATGTAAAAAAATAACTTCTTGCCTTTTTTAATTCACTGTAGTTAAAGGAATACACTTGAACACATGTTGATCATTTAATACAAGGCAAACAAAATGTGCTTTTAATAAAAAACAAGCAATTGTTAGATTTTTCATGTATGATATTTTATGCATTTTTTTATGCATTTTTTTATGCAATCCAAGTATAGAGTCGTGAGTGAAATATTCAAACAACTGATCTTTGGGAGTCTTCAAAACCCATTGCACGGTAAACTTTATTTCCCTAAGCCTAAGCTAAACCCAAAAATTAAGCTAAACTTTATCATAATATTTCAAAAATATTGTACTTTTAAAAAATACCAAATAATAATTAACTGTTAAAAACGCAAGCATTTGTTTTTCAGAAAATATTTCACTAAAATGTTTTTGAAAGGTTATTAATAGCAAATTTATTAATTCATTTTTTTTACACTCCACAAAAAGTAACCACAAAAATTTTTTGACAGCACAATCAAAGCATAACAACAACCTTAATGTTTATTATTTTTAGAGTTGTCTCATAAATTCTCAGCATTTTTAAAGCTAGTTATTATATAAAAACATGCAAGAAAATGTAGACAATTTTCACAAAAATGTTTTAATGTTATAAAATTATTTTTTTTGTTTTATGTCTTCTCAAAAATTTTATTTTTAAAATCATACCTTCTATATGCCAGTCAAACAAACTATGATATTTAAGTATAACGAACTATTGTTATGCAATAAGTTTATCCCGATTTATGCGGGAAGGTTATGTTTTTTGCTCGTCAGTACCCTCGTGTCCAGTCGTGTCCCGTTCGCAGCCTAGATATATACCATAAATCCAGTTGGAAAACATATATATTGTAAACAACAAAACACAAAGAAAAACATTATTTTTTTTTCGGTGACTAATACTTTAAACACTTTGTTCAATTGCATAAAATTTTAACAACTTACAACAAAAAAAAAAGTTTTATATCACAAAAATTAACCGAGTCAACTGTCAAGATGTTGACAGTAATGTCTAAGTTGAGGAAAAACCGGTATTTTATAGATTCTTCGCCAATAGTTTTCTCTACCGAACCCGCCGATTTTTCTTTCGACAATCATGACGAAAGTTGTTTTATAGTATGTAGTATACCGACTGATTAAATCAATCTGATTCATTGCTTTACTCATAAGTTAAATAAAAAGGTTCAATAAAATTTCACTGAATCAGAGACAATTTGTTAATTTTATATTGCAATGCAATGGCAAAAATTGAAATAAATTGTATCTTTGCATAAATTAACAATAAAAAAAAGCGACAGAATATTTTCCATCGCAGTGTTCCCATCCTTCAACCTCAAAAGTCCTACTGACACATTTTATGCTTATTTACGCGTTATTGTTGGTAAAATGAAAATCTCTTAATCCTATGCTAAACTTCAAAAATTTTGGATTTTATGTTTTATTTTCTTTTTGACTAACTTTTTTAATCCAGTTTTAGCTTTAGTAGATTTTTTAAAGTATTAAGTAATTATTACCGGCTTCGTTGGAAAATGTGTTCGCAAGTGTTTGTATACAGTTGTGTATATTTAATAAATTAAAAGGTTATATTTATCAGCAGTGTACATAGGAGAATGGCACAGTGGACAGTTAAACCAAAAATATATAATACTATAATTATTATAGTATTATATATTATAGGTTAAACCACTGTTTCTAACTGACGATTATTACGTGTTGAATAACTCATTTATCCACTGCATATTTTTCGAAAAAAGCTAATCTAACGCATAACTTAAAATTTCGTTCAACATTATAACAACTGAGTTAAATTGTTAAACTAATATTGTTTTTTCGCACAAGGTATTTTCATTTTACCATCATCCGCAAAAACTGATGCTCATGTGCACCTTCCGAACTATTTTAAAATTAAATTAAGATATGACATTTAAGATCTAAAGTATCTTTAAAAATTTAATCAATTGGGTCAAATGATTCAGCTAATTTATTACACGCTTGGTGAAAAAATAAACACAACTTGATGTTGAAACTTTATTAACCAACGATTTAAACCAACAAATTTTTTATACGTTGTTTGTTGTTGTATACTGTAAGTGTTCAAGTGAATAAATTTAGAATAAATTTAAACTGTTAAAGTATTTCTTTGTAATGCATGTGTTTTTGTTTTTAACATGATTTTTTACTGTAATTGCTTGTATAAAACACTATTGCTTTAAAAATTTTTGTAGTTGTGTAAACTTGTACAAATTTAAGGGATATTTTTGTATAATGTACATAATTCATGTATTTTTACGCATATATTCACGATAGTCAAAACCCTCCCAATTAAATGAAAGTTGTTGAGTGTTAAAAATGTTTACAGAGTTATGACATTGTAGAATCATTTTAGCCAATTAGGGCTTAAGAAAAAATGGAGATCCTTCATTCATTGGAGATCCAATTTTTCCCAAGCGCTAATTGGCTAAAAGTGATTCTAGTAGCTCCTCCTACAACCATTCCCACGGAGCAAAACTTATATGACGTGATCACGAATATTATATGAGATTTTAAGGGTCCTTAAAATACCATATAATATTCATCAATTCACGTCATATTAAGTTTTGCTCCGTGGATTTAGGAGGACTACTAGAATCACTTTTAGCCAATTAGCGCTTAGCAAAAAAATTGCAAATGAATGAAGGAATTCTCCATTTTTTCTTAAGCCCTAATTGGCTAAAATGATTACTACAATGTCATAACTCTGTAAACATTTTAACACTCAACAACTTCATTTTAATCAAAAAGTTTTTGACTATCGTGAATATATGCGTAAAAAATACATGAATTATGTACATTATCAAAATATCCCCAATTTATTACAGTTTACACAACTACAAAAATTTTTTAAAGCAATGGTGTTTTTATACAAGCAATTACAGTAAAAAATGTTTTAAAAACAAAAACACATACGGTACAAAGAAATACTTTAACAGTTAATTATAATTTATTCTAATTTTGGTACCGCTGAAACACTTACAGTAGTGCAACAACAAACAACCGTATAAAAAATTTTGTTGGTTTTGAGTGGTTGGTTAAATTTAAAGTTTCAACATCAAGTTGTGTTTATTTTTTTTCTCACCAAGCGTGTAATAAATTAGCTGAATCGTACAGTAAATTGATTAAATTTTTTTTTTAAATTGGAGTTAAATGTCATATCTTAATTTTAAATAGTTGAAGGTACAGTAGTTTTTGCAGATAATGGTAAAAAAAATAAAAATTATTGTGCGAAATATTAGTTTAACAATTTCACTTTTCGGTGCTTAATTAATGTTGAACGAAATTTTAAGTTATGCGTTGAGTAGTTTTTTTCAAAAAATATGCAGTGGATAAATGAGTTATTCAACACCTAATAATAGTCATGAGCAGTGGTTTAACCTATAATATATAATACTATAATTATTATAGTATTATATATTTTTCGTTAACTGTAGTGTGCCGGTACTACTATGTACACTATCATAGATATTAACCTTTAATTTATTAAATATACACAACTGTATACAAACATTTCAAAACATTTCCAAAACCATTAATAATTCTTAATACTTTAAAAATCTACGTTAAAACTGGATTAAAGTTAGTCAAAAAGAAAAATAAAACATAAAATCCAAAATTTTTGAAGTTTAGCATAGGATTAAGAGATTTTCATTTTACCAACAATAACGCGTCAATAAGCATAAAATGTGCTCAGCCAGAACTTTTGAGGTTGAAGG